>SNQJ01S0021569.1:16376-32077 GCA_010110895.2 Picea sitchensis
CTGTTGCAGGTATGTGGACCACTTCTGATGATGATCGTTCTGCAACTTCCCTTGTGTCTGTATGAACTGCAGGGGTCGGTGGTCTGTGTGGATGATCATTTCCTTTCCCAAAATGTAATGCTTCCATTGCTGACAAGCCTGCATAATGGAATACATTTCTTTGTCATAAGTGGGATACTTCCAGACTGTGTCAGAAAGTGTCTCACTGTGATATGCCACAGGATGCCCATGTTGAGTAAGGACTGCCCCAATAGCATGGTCAGAGGCATCTGTCTCAATCTCAAATGGTTGTTGCAAGTCTGGTAATGTGAGCACTAGTGCAGAGTAGAGGCGATGCTTCAACTCCCCGAACGCCTTCTGTTGAGATTCAGACCAAAATAATTTTTCTTTAGCTCCTCCCTTGGTGACTTGACTCAAGGTCCAAGTGATATGAGAGAATGCCAACACAAACCTGCGGTAGAAATTGGCAAGACCTAAAAAGTTGTGGAGCTCTATTAGGGTGGTTGGGGTTGTCCAATCCCGAATGACTTGGATATTTGTTGGATCCACATGCACCCCCTTCTCATCAGTAACGTATCCTAGATACTGAACCTATGTTATGACAAAAGTGAATTTCTCCAAATTGGCACACAACTTGTGTTTCCACAGTGTTTGGAGGACATGTCGGATGTGGTGGAGGTGCTCTTCCCAAGTCTGGCTGAAGATCAAAATGTCATCCAAGTACACCACTACAAATGAGTTGGTGAATGACTGTAGGATGTCCTCCATTAGCCTCATGAAGGTTGCAGGGGCATTCGTCAACCCGAAAGGCATGACCAACCATTCGAAAAGGCCCTCCTTGAATTTGAATGCAGTCTTCCACACATCAGAGGGTTCAATTGGTACCTGGTGATACCCAGACTTCAAGTCGATCTTGCTGAAATATTTTTCCCCCTTGAGTTGGTCCAGAATGTCATCAATCCGTGGGATCATGTACCTATTCCGAACAATGATCTTGTTCAGTGCCCGATAGTCAATGCAGAGTCTCCAAGTCCCATCCTTCTTCTGCACCAACATGATCGGGCTCCCACAGGGCGATGAACTCGGCCGGATGTGACCTTTCTGCAACAGCTCCTGAATCTGCCTCTTGATTTTTTCATTCTCTAGGACAGAGCGCCGATAGATGGGTCCATTGGGCAGTGGCACACCTAGGTTTAGATCAATGGGGTGCTTGAACTGACAATGTAGAGGAACCCCTGCGGGGGAGGTGAAGATGTCCTCGTACTCCTCCATGACCTTATCCATCTATTGTTTTCATGTAGCGGGGCCCTGTCTGGAGGTCATGGCCACAGTCTTCCTCTTTCCCTGAGGGTGGATCATTAGGAAAACAAATTTCCTGGTTTTGGAAATGAGCTTACTACATTGTTTTGCAGTAACCAAAGAGATGGTTGTAGGCGGTGCTATCTCCAGTATCCTGTACAACTTATTTCCCAAAGTGATAATAACAACACGAGGCCTAGAATCATACACATCATGTTGCTTCCACAAGTACGGTTGGCCTAATCATACATCAGAAACATCAAGAGGAGTAATGTCACATAATACCTCATCTGTGAAGGGCTTGATGCTGTAGGGAAGGCGACATTGTTGACTGACGTGGAGGTCCTGTCCTTGGTGCAACCACCCGATGGTGTATGGTTGTGGGTGTGTTGTGGTTGACAAGCCCAGCCGCTTCACGACCTCTACCGAGATGAGGTTCTTTTGGCTCCCACTGTCGACAATGAACTGCAACGGGGAACCCTTTACCCACATCTTGGAATGGAAGAGATGCTCCGCCTCCTCTGGATCTTCTATTTCCTCCTTTTGGATCTTCGTGGTGGAAACAGTGGTGTTGGGCTTCGCATCGATAATATTCTTCCCCATGTCATTCCCCTTGTCTGGTTCTGATTCAGATTCAGAGCATGCATCTGATTCAAAAGCCTTCAACTCGGCTACTAGTGACTGCTTGGCTCAACACTCACTTGTGTTGTGAGTGGAGCTCTTATGGAACTCACACCACTTCCCCATGTCCTTTTTTGGCTTTGTGGTGTTGTTCTTTGCTTGTGGCTTTGGAGGGTTGTCTTGGGATGCCCCGCCTTGTCTTGGTCCTTTGTTCTGTGTTTTGGGGGTACCTTTCCCTTGCTTCTAATTTGCAGACCCAAAGTCTCGCTTCTTCTGTTTGAACTTCTTCTCAATCTTGGCAGCATATCGGTATGCCACACCAAGCGAGGAGATGTCGAGGAACTCCATTTCCTCTTGAATGTATCTGTGAAGACAACTGCGGTACTTTAACACCAAATGTTTCTCTAAATATTTGATACCCAACTTTGTGCGTAGGGTATCAAACAGATTCATCATCTCATGCACATCTTGGTCCCTTTGCTGCCACAACGTAGTCCATTGTATGTATTTTTCCTCATAGCTCCCCACGGGATAATATTGTTCCTTGATGGCGTCTCGAAAAGAATTCCAAGTGGGTGCGGCCAAGAACAGAGAGGGTTATCCCTCGCCCTCTTGCTTCGAGTAGGTTTCCCACCAGTCCTTGACATGGGGTGCGGCTTTAAGGAGTGCAAAAATAATCTTTTCTCGGTCAGAAAAGTCATGAACCGAGAAATATCCTTCTAACAGATTCAACCATCTATCTACGACATCTGCATCTATTTGGCCCTCAAATATGGGAATGTCAAAGTTTACTTGTACCTTAAAAGGAGTGGCGCCTGTAGAGTGGCTATTGGATGTCGATGCGCTGCCAGTGGGAATCCGTTGAAGAATCTGGGCAAAGTTGTCCATCATCACGTTACTCTGTTTCTCGAGGGCCTCCTCGAGCAACATTTTGATAGGATCTCCTACTCCCTCATCTTTCTTTTCTTCCCCCATGGGCAATCGTCGGGGTTTGTGAGGCTGATCTTGCAAATGTTCAACCAGATCGAGCCCCAACTCCTTATACCCCGACCTCGTTGGGGACATGCAAAGAAGGATCGAGAATGAGCAGACAACTCTGATACCACTAATTCGGATTTATGTAGGAACACAATGAAATACAAAAATACACATAAACACAGAGATGCAGCGGAAATAAGACTTCATTTCATTAATAACAAATGACTGAAATATGCTTACAGACAGAATGGAAATAAAATAGCTAGGGCGCTGGTAGCTTATCTCTGAGAAGAGATGCGGAAGATACTGGCCTCTTAACTATGTTACAATGAGGCTCGAAGGCCTGTTATTATTGAGAAACAATGGAAAACCCTAAACATCCAAAGAACTAACCCTAGGAGATGAAACGCCAAGACTATGGGCCCCGTTTGGGTAAGTTGGTACATCAACTTCTCAGGGACGTAACTTTGTCATACGATCTTCGTTTGATGTGTTCCATACCTCGTTAGAAAGATCTATCCGAGGACTACAAATTTTGGGTGAGCAACATGAAGTATGATCCATGTTGCTCCCCTTTTTCCCAAAAAATGTCGTTTAAGGCCTCAAAACGACTCCGGAAGTTTAGGACCTGAAAAACTGCTAAAAATAGTAAATTGTGTGGAAACTGAAAAAATGAAAGAAGGAATGGTGGGGGTCCACGTGGAATAGGTGGGTTGCCACCAATATCCACCTGGATCAAAAACCTCTTCTTCTTGATATGATAAGTAACCTTTATTTTCTGTACATTATCATTCTTATGAGCTCCAACTTCTCTTGAGGCTACAACCTTTCTTTTACAAGCAACAACTTGCTAAGAGAACCAACTCTCTAGTTTCTCTAGCACCCACTAGAATGAACGACCAACTCCCTAAGTGTTCCATCACCAATTGGATGGAACCACCAACTTCCACTCATACATGCACCAACCTGCATAACAGAGAACAATAGTTCTCACTTGCACCACCCTACCACCCTGGGTTTTCTAGCTGCAATAAGATGGAAGCTACAAATCCCTGTGTTCAAGAACCCACTTGAAACTCTGAGGGCAACATTCCTCCCTTGCACCTCCCTACCATCCTGCAATATAAATCTTTGCTTGCTAAAATTTATTACAGTGATACAGTATTTATCAATGGCTTACTAGTCTCATCACTGTTTTGCTACCCTGCTCTGCTCTGCCTGCATCAGTGTCTTCCGGCACACATCTTATTGATATTTCTAGTCTTCTTCTCTGTCTTGGCATGCACACCTCAGCTTTCTCTTCCACTCTCAGATATGAATTTATGTTCTATGTATTTCTTCTGCGCTTTATGCTCGGTGTATTATTTCCATTCTATGCGCTACGCCTCTTCTGTGCATTTCAGATGCTGCACACAACATTCTTTTACCAGCATGAATAACTCTCAACAGAAGAAACCATATTTTCTCAGTTCTGCGTATATTTATCATGCCAAGTCCTCTGCCAAATAATACACTGAACTCTTCATCCTCTCTGGCGATAACACTGAGTCTGTTCTTCATCAGTGGCCGTTATCCTGGGATTCTTTGGCTTCTCTGGAAGTTACAGTCTTCGATGCTTTTACATCTGTCAATTGTCTCTATGATGAGTCTTCATTCCACTAGCAGTTACCTCGAGACTCTTTAGATCCTCTGGCAATCACCCTGAAGCTCTTCGAATTCTCTGACAGATACAATCACTCCATTCTTGAAGTTACATCAAGTCAATTATGGATTCTTTGGCTTCTAAGCCCCTTACTTCACATGACCATCGGCGGTGACCAAACGCCTATTCAAAAGGTGCGTCACATTCTTGGTCTAGCAAGCACTAGCTCCCTATTTTCTGATATGACTTTGGGCGATTAACTTCACATGACCACATTATTGCGGGCATGGTCTCTCTTCTCATTAGCCCCCTATTGCATGTGACCTCGGGCTACATCTTTGCGTAAGAGAGTGATTGCAGGTGCGTCTAACAATGGTTTGGGATTAACCGCTTTTCTCCCCACAATCTACCTCCAGCTACCATGTAACCCTTCTCCGATATCGTGGTTTCAATTGCAGCCTGCCCTAGAAAATTAACTTTCAAGCAACTTATGATCCCGCAATCAGGCGTGATCGTCGATCTCGCGGTCACCGACATATTTCCTCAATCAATGGATCCGATCTATTGTCTTTTCCTGCCTTCTTTCCTCCGTCCACGTGTGATCCTTAGTCTCAGCGACCAAGTGACATGTGGCCCTCCAAAGCAAAGGACAAGATCGATTTCGCCTTTCGGGCTTCGGGAGTCTCGATTCTCAAACTCCGCTCACGCCCAGAGTATTTCACCCAGAGTTCACGATCTAATGACATGTGGTCTTCTCGAATAAATGGTCATAATCCCTTCGGGTATTCGGGGTTTGAAAATATCAACTTTCCAACCTTTCAACCTTCCTTTGCTTTTCCCCAGAGCTAACAATCCACTGACGCGTGTCCCTTTCAGATCAACAGTCACTATCCTTTCATGTCTTCGGACTTCGGAATTCTCAATTCTCAACTAGAAATCCTTGAAGTGATATTTCTTTGAAATATCAGATCATCTGACACGTACTCCCCTTGACGATGAATGGTTGAGATTTGTCTTCGGTGATTTTCACGTTCTCCCCATCCACAAACTTCCGAAGTTGTGGATCTTGCACCACCTATCCTCCTTGACGATGGATGGCCCCAAACCACTTCGGGACTTCATAACTTTGGGAAAGTGCTGGTGGTAAATCTCTCAAAGTAAAACTCACGGAGTGACATCACTTACTTAGATCATTTGATGAAGTTTCATGAACCTAGTAGCTGCCACGTGTCACTCGGATTTGTGATTTGCAAGTACTTGAAATGCTGAATCAACTTGACACTTGTCATTGTCTGATTGCACCACATGTTCTTGTTGATGTAGTCTGCTGACATGGTCTGCCACATGTCCTTGTAGACGTGGTCTACTGCATGTCCTTGCTGACGTGGTCTGCTGACCAACAACCCTGATCCAACGGTCATTGTATGTCCTCCAAATCCGATGGTCCTTATTCATTTCGGATTTCCGGGGTTCGGGTATTTCAAATCTCAAACTGAAAAATATGAAGTGAGATTTTTCCGGAGCTTAACATCCTCGCATATTTAGATCTGAAGTGAATGATTTTCGTCGATCATGTTCTTATATCGATGGCTTGATCTATCTACAGTGCAACTTTTCTAGCTTATCTTGTCCTTCCACTTGAAAATGATCTGACGACTAACGAAAATTCGCATTTCGGTAATTTCAAATCTCAAACTTTCTGGAGCATAACATCCTCGCCTCTTTATATCCGAAGTAAATTATGTTCTTTGATCATGTTCTTAGATCGATGGGTCAAGCTATCTACGGTGCAACTTTTCTAACTTATCTTGTCCTTCCACTTGAAATGTGATCCAACGGTCGTGAAGACACTTGAAGCAGATCAACGATCAAGGATGATTGTAGAACCATAACCTACGATTGATTTAACTCGTTACGAAAACTCCTTAATTTAAAGTTGTGCTTCGTTGGCGAGTCAACCACAATCGTCGATCTTTGAGGCTATAAGATCCGACGGTCCTAAGTAATTACGGGATTGGAAATACCACGATCTTTAATTCTCCTTTCGATCTCCACAATATATCCCTGCTGTTGATCTGGTGATTGCGCATCTGACAGTCACAACTCAATCCAATTTAATCTGATCGCTTGTTGGATCAACCACAGTCGTTGATATCTGATTCTATGAGATCTGACGATCTAGACCAATTGCAGGATTGGAATTAGCAAGTCATTTAATTCTCCTTCCGATCTTCGCAATCTATCCCTGTCATTGATCTGGAGATTGTGCATCCGACGGTCATGATCCTCCAACAATCCTTAAGACCACGGTCACTCATATGACCGATGTTCGTTATATGAGACGATCAACACAGTCAATTTCTTGATCGGACGGATGTTGAGGCTTCTCACCTTTTCCTGTGCATTGATCGATTTCTCAATATTTCCATCGATCCTGACGATACTTCTACAATGCGCTCTTCCTTCTAAGATTTGATCTTCATACTGTTCGCTTCGTCTCCTGAACTTATGCTTTCCCTGTTTTCCATCAGTGCTACTTTTCTTGCCTGTAAACATACCATCGTCGTTGTTATTCTTGCCATCAATGACAAGCACACTATGCCTGTAAACATGCCTACAATACCCCCCTTTGGGATTGATGGAAACCCTGAAGGACTGTATTGTTCTACTTAGACCTCCAACTATAGCATCCAGACCACACCTTTCCCTCCCCTTTGACATCAATGCCAAAGAAAACATGCTCCCTCTGAGCTATTGCAGTACTTTTCGGAGGTATCAGATATTCAACCAACATAAACTCCCCCTGACAGGATGGCCTCTCTTAGGTGAGAGAAGAGATGACACCCAACTTCTGACAGAGATACTCAAATGGTCTCTCTCATCTAAAATTACTTTGAGGTGTATGAGTAGCTTCTGGATATCTTCCTTGATGTGATCTTCTAAATATTGTAGTATTGCTTTCATTCTTTGAACATGAAGAACCTGAGTCATACCTTCTTTCCCTTTTTACAAATGAAGGACCTGCATCAGGTTTCTTAGGAGTACTAATTTCTTCCTTGTTGTATCCAAGATTGAACTTGTCATTTGGTGATCTCTGACTATCTAATATCTCATACAGGGTCATGGAGTTGTCCAAGAACTTGATTTGGGTGTTCGACTTCTCAACTTTCTTTATAAGATTCACAACTTCTACTTCGATCTTATGGCATGATTCTTCTTCTACTTCTTCTTTACTTGCAGGGGAGGATTCAATATCAACATTATTATCTGTCCTTATGCCTTTATCCACCACTTGTCTTTAGTTTATAGACTTTATCTTACAATCTTTGGAAGTGAGCAACACTTCACATCCTCTGTCACACATTTGACTTACACTGAGCAAATTATGTTTCAACCCATCTACAAGCAGAACATCTTGGGATTTTCCTTTTCCTTTACTCAAACTCACCATCCCTTTACCCTTGATTTTACCTATTTTTCTTTTACTTATAGACAAAAACCTATCCTTGTCTCTAGTCATGTGCTTGGAACATCCACTGTCTATATACCAGGGGTATTTTTGTTTTTGATCTTAAATTACTAGACCACATTTTTCACTATCTTTCTTTTTCCATGTGCTGGCATTTCTAGCTAAGCGTTTTATCCTTGGATCTGGTTTGTAATTATTCAGATGAAAGTTTGCATCTTTGTGGTCAAAGTTATGACAGTTATAGAATTCGAGCTCATTGTTCAATAGGTCAAAGTGATTGGTGCAACGTTGTCTACTCATTGGTTTTTCATTATTTCTTGACCTCCTCAGCTGCATGTCTCTAAACTTAATTTGACAATTTGCAATCTGTGGTTGTTTTTTACTTGGATGTCTCATTTTTTGTTGTGGCAGATATTTATTCCTTGGGTGTCTTGATTGCTCATGTCTAAATCTTAAGGAACAATTTACATCTTTGTGGCAAAAGTTGGAACAATAGAAACAATATCCATAGAAAAAATCTTTGTACCTGGAAAATGGTTGTCTTATTTGAGTAGGTTGATTTCTTCCATGTTGATGATTTCCTTGAGCAGAGGGTGTATTATTTCTTTGTTCTACAGATTCAGTTCTGGCACCTTTTTCTTTACTCCACCTTGGCGACTGATTATCTTCCTTTGTTTCTGCAGGTTTGTTGTTGTCATTGGTTGTAGATTTGACAAACTTGATGGATTCTTTGTTTCTTGGCTAGCCACTACTTGATCCCTCTTCATAACCCAAACCAGTTTTCAACTTTGGATTCATTTGCTGATTCAGAATGGTGGTTAATCCTTCTGAGGCTTTGATACTTGACAGATTCTGGTGATACAAGGCTTGAAACTTCTCCAACTCTTTTCTAGTTTTCACTACTTATTCTCCAACTTCTCCAACTCTTGCCTTCTTCTCTGATAATTTTTGTTTCAGAATGTCCTCTATTTTCTTTGCCTCTTCTAATTTCACTTTTAGCAGGGCAAATTCTTCATCAGGTTTTTTACTGTCTTTCTCGAACTGTATCAACAATTGTTTTTGTTTTCTCTTCTTAAGTCTAAGTCTGCCAATCTCTTCTAAAGCACTGATTAGTTCACCTTCCATATCAACCACATCTTCTTCATCATTAACATCACTTCCTGTGCTTTTGTTATCATAATCCTCTTTGGCCATAAGCATAAAGTCATTAACCTTATCTTCATAGGAAGAGTCAATATCTGTGTCTTCTAAAGAGTCATCATTGTTTACACATAAACTTTTCTTTTTAACAAATCTCTTGGATTTGTACTTCTCTTCACCTTCAGAGTTCTCGTCCTTCTTCTTGTGTGGACACCTAGATGAAAAGTGACCTATATTTCCATAGTTAAAACATTTGAAGGGAAACTTACCATGATACTTTCCTGATCCTTTCTTTAGTCTTCTTACAATTTTTTCTTCAATTTCATCAGGCTCAGAATCCTCATTCTTGTCTTCTTTAAATGATGCTTCTCTAGAGGTGGGTTTATCTTTAAATATCCTCATTTCATATGCAATCAACATTCCTAGAAGTTGATCAAAAGGCAGAGTTTTTAGATCATTAAGTTATTCTATAGTAGAGACGTTTGGGTTGAACCTATCTGACATAGATCTCAAAATCTTCTGAACTAAAAAGGCTTCCTCAATTTTTTCACCAAGTCCTTTCATTGCATTTACTAGTTCTTCAACTCTTAAGAAAAATTTATTAACTGTTTCATCATCATTCATCTTTAGTTGTTCAAACTGTAACCTGTAGGTTTGAAGCTTGGCATCCTTTACCTTCTCATTACCTTCATAACTGCTAATGAGTTTGTCCCACATTGGTTTGGCAGATTCTAAGTGCATAAATTTTACAAATTCTGCTTTTGCAAGCCCACTCGGAATAACATTCATAGCCTTAGCATTGAAGATGAATTCTAGCTTGTCATCCTTATTAGCTAGTACAATTGGCTTTACATAACCAATGTCTACCACATCCCAAACATATGCACCTAAAGACATTATGTAGTTTCTCATCCTAACTTTCCAGAAGCCAAAGTTTGTTCCATTGAATAGGGGGCCTTATTGGTTGAAGNGGTTTGGCAGATTCTAAGTGCATAAATTTTACAAATTCTGCTTTTGCAAGCCCACTCGGAATAACATTCATAGCCTTAGGATTGAAGATGAATTCTAGCTTGTCATCCTTATTAGCTAGTACAATTGGCTTTACATAACCAATCTCTACCACATCCCAAACATATGCACCTAAAGACATTATGTAGTTTCTCATCCTAACTTTCCAGAAGCCAAAGTTTGTTCCATTGAATAGGGGGCCTTATTGGTTGAAGTTCCTTCATGACTTTTCATGTTTAAACTTACTGATCTACCTTTAAATAAAAGGAACCCGCTCTGATACCAATTGTTGGACAACTGAGGGGGGGGGGTGAATCAATTGTTACTATGATTAAACAATTATGCCCATTTTAAACTCTTTATAGAACACTCAATGATGATCACAATAATGTAGGGAAGTAAGCAATAGAATATTCAACATCAATCACACACATGAAATATACAGAGACATATATTTCCTGAGGAAACCCATAAAGGGAAAAACCTCTTCTTCTTGATATGATAAGTAATCTTTATTTTCTGTACATTATCATTCTTATGAGCTCCAACTCCTCTTGAGGCTATAACCTCTGTTTTACAATAAACAACTTGCTGAGAGCACCAACTCTCTGGTTTCTCTAGCACCCACTAGAAGGAAGCAACAACTCGCTAAGTGTTCCAGCACCAACTGGATGGAAGCAACAACTTCCAGTCACACAGACACCAACCTGTATAACCGAGAACAATAGTTCTCCCTTACACCACCCTGGTTTTTCTGGCTACAACCAGATGGAAACTACAACTCCCTATGTTCAATCACCCACTTGAAACTCTGAGGACAATAGTCCTTCTTTGCACCTCCCTACCACCCTGAAATATAAATATTTGCTTGCTAAAATTTATTACAGTGATAAAGCATTTATCAATGGCTTACCAGTCTCATCACTATTCTGCTACTGTGCTCTACTCTTCCTACATCAGTGTCTTCCTGCATGCATCTTCTTGAGCTTTCTGATCTTTTTCTTTGTCTCTACATGCGCACCTCGGCTTTACCTTCCTCTCTCAGATATGCATTTTTGTTCTATGTCTTTCTTCTGCACTTTATGCTCTGTGTATCATTTCCATTCTATGCGCTATGCCTCTTCTGTGTGTTTCAGTTGCTGCACACAACATTATTCTACCCACATGAATAAATCTCAACAGAAGCAACCATCTCTTCTTTTTTCTACATATATTTATCATGCCAAGTCCTCTGTAAGATCATACACTAAACTCTTCGTCCTCTCTGGCGATAACGATGAGTCTGTTCTTCATCAGTGGTTGCTATCTTGGGATTCTTTGGATTCTCTGGAAGTTACATTCTTCGACACTTTTCCATCTGTCATTTGTCTCTATAATGAGTCTTCATTCCACTGACAGTTACCTTGAGACTCTTTAGCTCCTCTGGCGATCACCCTGAAGCTCTTCGAATTCTCTGGTAGATACAATCACTTCGTTCTGGAAGTTACAACCAGTCAATTATGGCTTCTTTGGCTTCTAATCCCCTTCCTTCATGTGATCATCGGTGGTGACCGAACGCCTATTCAAAATGTGCTTCGCGTTCTTGGTCTCGCAAGCACTAGCTCCCTATTTTTCGATATGACCTTGGGCGATTAACTTCACATGACGACGTGATTGTGGGTGCAAGCTCTCTTCTCATTAGCCTCCTATCACATGTGACCTTGGGCTACGTCCTCACATAAGCAAGCAATTTCAGGAACGTCCAACAGTGGTTTGGGATTAATCTACCTCCAGCTGCCATGTACCCCTTCTCTGATATTGTGGTTTCAATTGCGGCTTGCCCTCAGTAAATTAACTTCCAAGCAACTTCTGATCCCGCAATCAGGCTTGATCGTCGATCTCGCAGTCTCTGACAGATTCCCTTGATCAACGGCTCTGATCTATTGTATTTTCCTGCCTTCTTTCCTCCATCCATGTGCGATCCTTAGTCTCAATGACCAAGTGACATGTGGCCCTCCAAACCAACGGACGAGATCGATTTCTCCTTTCGAGCTTCGGGAGTCTCATTTCTCAAACTCCACTCACTCCCAGAGTATTTCACTCGGAGTCCACGATCTAATGATGCGTGGTCTTCTCGAATCAATGGTCACAATCCCTTCGGGTATTCAAGGTTCGGAAATCTCAACTTTCCAACGTTTCAACCTTCCTTTGCTTTTCCCCGGAGATGACAATCCACTGACTTGTGTCCCTTTCGGATCAACGGTCACAATCCTTTCACATCTCCAGACTTTGGAATACTCAAGTCTCAACTGGAAATCCTTGAAGTGAGATTTCTTCAAAATATTAGATCAGCTAACACGTACTCCCCTTGACGATCAACGGTCGAGATTTGTCTTTGGTGATTTTCACGTTCTCCCCATCCAAAAACTTCCAAAGTTGTGGATGTCGTGCCACATGTCCTCCTCAATGATGGACGGCCCCAAACCACTTCGGGACTTCGGAACTTTGGGCAAGTGCTGGTGGTAAAACTCCCGAAGTAAAACTCCTGGAGTGATTTCACTTACTTACGTCAGTTGATAATGTGTCATGAGCCTAGTAGCTGCCACGTGTCACTCAAATTTTTGATTTGTACATACCTGAAATGCCGAATCAACTTGACACTTGTCATTTTCTGATTGTGCCACATGTTCTTGCTGACGTAGTCTACTGACATGGTCTGCTACATGTCCTTGTAGATGTGGTCTGCTGCGTGTCCTTGCTGACGTGGTTTGCTGACAAACAACCCTGATCCAACGGTCATCGTATGTCCTCCAAATCTGATGGTCCTTATTCATTTCGTATTTCTGGGCTTTGGGTATTTCAAATCTCAAACTGAAAAATATGAAGTGAGATTTTTCTAGAGCTTAACCTCCTCGCATATTTAGATCTAAAGTGAATGATGTTCATCGATCATGTTCTTATATCGATGGCTCGATCTATCTACGGTGCAAATTTTCTAGCTTATCCTGTCCTTCCACTTGAAAATGATCCGAAGACTGACGGAAATTCACATTTCTAGAATTTCACATCTCAAACTTTCTAGAGCGTAATCTCCTTGCCTCTTTATATCCGAAGTGAATGATGTTTGTTGATCATGTTCTTAGATTGATGGCTCAATCTATCTACAGTGCAAATTTTCTAACTTATCCCGTCCTTCCACTTGAAATGTGATCCAACGGTTGTGAAGACACTCGAAGTAGATCAACGATCAAGGATGATTGGGAACCATAACCTGCGAGTGATTTAACTCATCACAAAAAATCCACAATTTGAAGTTGTGTGTCATTGGTGAGTCATACACAATCATCGATCTTAGTGGCTATAACATATGATGGTCATGAGTAATTGCGGGATTGGAAATAACATGATCTTTAATTCTCCTTTCTATCTCCACAATCTATCCCTGCCATTGATATGGCGATTGCGCATCCAATGGTCACAACTCAATCCGACTTAATATGATCACTTGTTGGATCAACCAGAGTCGTCGATATCTGAGTCTATGAGATCTTACGATCTAGACCAATTGCGGGATTGGAACTAGCAAGTCGTTTAATTCTTCTTCTGATCTCCTTAATCTATGCCTATCGTTGATCTGGCGATTGTGCTTCTGATGGTCATGATCCTCCAACAGTCCTCAAGCCCACGGTCACTCATATGACCTATGTCTATTATATGAGACGATCAACACCGTCAATTTCTTGATCAGACGGCTGCTGAGGCTTATCACCTTTTCCTGTGCATTGATCGACTTCTCAATATTTCCATCGATCCCAACGATACTTCTGCAATGCGCTCTTCCTTCTGATATTTGATCTTCATACTGTTCACTTCTTCTCCTAAACTTATGTTTTCTCTATTTTCCATCAGTGCCACTTTTCTTGCCTGTAAACATACCATCGTCACTGTTGTTCTTTCCATCAATGACAAGCACACTTTTCCCATAAACATGCCAACAATCTATATATTGTGGAACTCTGTGTGATGTTTGTAGGTCATGGAACAATATAAGCGCAATATTGAGCCCGCCAACCCAGGAGTCCAGCTGTCAATTTGTATATCACGGAACTCTGGGTGATGTTTCCAGGACACGGAACAACAGAAGCGCGATTTTGAGCCTACCAGCCCGAGAACCCGTGATCAAAAAAGTGGCTAAGTATGGAATGAGGAAGTGGTCGATCAGACTCATGATATAGAAGCATGAGTAGAAATGTGAACCTGTGAGTCCGGCAACCCGTGCACCTAGACATTTTCAGAAAAACAACTAAGTAAAGTAACCAGAAAGGGAAAGTAGAGGGGAAAAAGAAAGGGGAATTCGGTTAAGTATAGAAGAGGGAAAATTGGATAAAAGAGAGTGGGAAAATAGAAAAGGGGAGGGCAATTTTTGAAAGCGGGAAGTCTCAACAAAGGCCCATTGTTGCCAAATCATCGATTTCTAGTCCAATATTTTATCTACCTACTCGTTTTGTGTGTTTGATTTACTATCACTATTGGTATACCTTTTCAAACATTGTACTTCAGCTTCCTCTACTGTGGCATATAATATTTCATCCTCTTGTCCAACTAGTCTGTTTCTTTCAATGTAGCAATGCAAAAAATACAATGGAAATGAAGGTAAGTTGGTTTGTAGAAAGACATGTAAAAAAGTAAATACAATTCTATTTATTTCAATGTAGCAGTACAGAAAATACAGTAGACATGAAGGTAAGTTATTATGTAGGAAGATAAGTAGTATCTACATACAATAAAGTAGGTGCAAAGAAGAAGAATAAATATACAGACAATAAATGAAATACAAAACAATGGAATATGAAATAAGAGTAGAAGCATGCACCTTTGTATCTATTCTTCTACATTTGTAGTTAAGAGTCCTTCGTCTTCTCCAGTTATTCTGTTTGTTTCAATGTGGGAATGCACAAAATACAATGAACATGAATGTAAGTTGGTATGTAAGGGAAAACAAGTAATATGTACATACATTAAATGAGAATCAAAGGAATAGAATAAAAGATAGAGTTAGAAGCATGAACCTTTGTTTTTCTTGATCCATGGTTGTGGTTATATAGAAGTTTTCCTGGCCAAAATATATTACAAGCCAGAAAATATTAAGGAGTTGGATGATCCTAGCTGAATGATTTGGTTTTGTGCAACAAAGTATCCAGATATGCTTTGAGACATGGAAATGTGATTTTTTAATATGTTTGATGTATATTTCATAATTCAAGTAGAAGACAAATTGTATCATGGTCAGACCAGTATGTGTCTAAGATAAAGAGAGTGTATTGTGAAATGGGCACATTTGACCATACATGGTCAATAAGTGTGTTTTGTACATGCTTTATCTTAACCAAAAGAAAGCGGAGATTGTAATTACACATGTATCTTTCCAATTCTTTTGTTATGGCACTAGTTTGTAGCATGTCAACATTGAAGTCTCCTAGAATGATAATGGTTTTGTTCAGATGTAAATGGTGTAATGCATTTGAAAAAACATTCACTATGTTGGCAATGTTGCACACAGAGTGG
>SNQJ01S0021569.1:32087-45844 GCA_010110895.2 Picea sitchensis
AACAAAATTTGTCTGGTGCACTCTGTTTCTGGTCTTTTGATGATATATATGTTCTTCATATGAATTTAAGTAAATAAATTCTTAATTGCTTCTTTGCTCAACGGACTCTCACATATTTTTCTATCTTTTCCACCTCATTTAATCTTAATACATCCACTAGTCTCACTACCTTTCCCTATGAAGGAACCTCATAAAACTACCTTTGATTCTAATCTTTAATACAGACCCCATAACCCAATGGAAGTTTAATGCAATTCTTCAGCCAACTTTTATAAACAAACAAACAAACTCAGATCTTCTTAACTAGCCTAATATCTAAAACCTAAGCAAATCTAAATCAAATAGAGAGATCCCTCTCTGAAGCTGGCAAGGCTAGATCCCAGTTTCAAAAGTGGTTTTGGTAAGTTAGCTCTGTCAATTTCTTATACCCTTGACAACCTATGGGAATGACAGAGTGCTAACAGATTCCAAGAAAGAAAGAAAATCCAAAATAACCAGTTATTATACTGAGAATCACAAGACTACCAGCTTGGTTTGAACCCACTAGAAGCAATCAAGCAGAAGAAATGGAAGTTATGATGAAAAACAATATATGTAATAAATTGTGAAAAAGGGTTATGACTGGAAGCATTGTGAGATTCAAAACTATAGGTTCTTCCAGAAGGAGGAGAAGACTATGATAACAACTTGTTCTCGTAAACCAGATATACCTCTATCTGAGCTATTATATCTCTTGCAGTATCCATGGATTGAAGTTTACATCAGTTAGTTGTAAAAGACTGTTCTCCCAATAGAGCATTTGAGGAAGAAGCTTATGTAAATCAATCTCAAGGTTTTGAGGTATACCAGAAAGAGACCCATGTATGCAGATAAAAGAAGACCTTGCATGGATTTAAACAACTTGATGCAGAGTATCTCATATACAACAAAAGCGTGGTGAAAAATTTCTATGACAGAGATAGTGTATCAAAATAGTCACTCAGAAGTCTAGGATGATGGATTGCTAATCCATGGAAAAATCTCATGATGACAAAAGAAGTGCTACTTGGATATGTTTCAGTTTGATCCTTGCCACGATGTCATGAGCTAGCAGGAAACATACGTGCTGAATTCAACCATGATATATTGTTATGATCAGAGATATATGAAGCCTTCCGAGAAAACCAATGTTCCATGACAAGACCGAAGTACATTGAGATCAAGAATTACATTCTCCGTGATGAAATCCAGAAAAGAGAAATGGTTCTCCAATATATCTCCACAGATGAACAGATAACAAATATTTTGGCAAAGCTTTTGTCAAAGATGAAAATGTTTGCGTACTTAAGAAACAAGCTAGGGATCGTGGAGATGACTTCTTTATTAAAAAATGAAGATATTACTCCCAGGTTGGGAGGGAGCACTGATGTGTTATTTCTTTATGGACAGTCATTTTTCAGTTCGAAAAATGGCCCAGGATGAGTAGTTCCTTTCCAGTTCGGAAAGTGGTTTGAGATTTCTGACAGACAGGAATTTTCCAGTTTGGAAAATGGTCCTGTTCGGACAATCATTTTTGTAATGAAAATAGTTCGATAGATTGCTGATGTACCATAGACAACGATTCCCCTTATGTCCTATGTGGGGGAATGGTTTAGGAAATTCATTCTTCTTGGAAGTCACTCTGAGTAGTGGTCAAGTAGAATGGTCCACCTCGTTGGGCAGCCATTCTTTCAAAATTCATAGTTGTGAGTAGTTTCGAAGAATGGTCTGTTTTGGAGGTTGGTGCAGGACAACCATTTCCATTAGGAAATGGTCTGGACAATCATTCCCTAGGGATGAATCATTCTATCTAGGTTTCACTATGATTAGTGCCAAAGGAATGGCCCAGTTATCTGAATGGTCCAGGTTGAACAATCAGGGACAAGCATTCCCTAGGGCAGACTCATTCTCTCCAGGTTGCACTATGACTAGTGCCGGAGGAATGGCCCAGTTAGGTGAATGGCCTAGGCTTATAAATTAGGGACAATTATTATTCTATGCTTGAGAAGAATAGTCAAGATATCCCATGGCTGGCGTTTTACCTTCTGAGGGCAGATTCTCTTCCAAATCTCACAGATGTGAGTGGAAGAATGGCCCATATGACTCAGTTTATATCATGATATTGTTTCTATGCAGGTTGATATCAGATGATGTGATTTTTATGAATATTGTGTGTCTCTGGACAATAAATGTATGCTATTATGGTGGATTTGTTCCACTGGTTTTGACTATGTGTCACTTATCAAGTAGCCGTGTGCTATTTGGTGTGGTTGTCTACCACTGGATAGTAGTTGTGTACTACTATGGATAGACACAATTGTGTTCTATTGAATGACATTGTTATGATTTCCATGTAGACTGTCAGTAGTGTTGAAAATGATTATCAGCTAGATGGATAGTTAGTGTGCTAGTGGACAGACATTCTCCAGGAGAAAAATGGTCCAAGACATTTATTCTTCTAGTACGTATGTATGGATTAGAAGAATAGTCCTTGCATCCCATGGTGTGGCTTCCAACATCTGTTGGAATAGTTATTCTTCTAGGACATATGTACGGATTAGAAGAATGGTTCTTGTATCACTCTTTGGAGTGAGTGACTTATTCAGTATCATGCCTGATTACTCATCTGGAGTATGGCTTCGAGAGATGATGCATTTGATTCTATAAGATGCTATTGATAATGATGAGGGTGCTCGTGATATAATCATGAGATATCCTGTATGGATATGATGATGCTACCGATTGAATGATATGTTTGTTCTCAAGACCATTGCTTTCAATACCTCCCTAGCTAGGAGGGAGTGTTGATATTATGGTAGCTACGAGAGGTATTAACCTCCACGTGTAACCCTGGAAATAATAGAATATTCTAGGAAGCAAGAAGAAACCCTAAATCATTGGACATAACCCTAGAAGACAAGTCGGCTAAAGGAAATATTTAATATTGAGTTTTTAGTCTCCAGAATGAGAAGTCGACCTAGACATATAAGGAGGAGAAGTATAAATACAGGACGCCAGATCTCATTTGGAACACACAACTCACAACTGCAGAAATGTAAGAGTGCGAACTGCAGAAACTGAGTAACTGCAAAAGTCTGGAGAGTAGCTGCAGCTGCAGCTACTGCAACCTGTATTCTCGGTTTAGGATTGGAGTTTCTATTGGTTATGGTTTTTACTTTATGCCTTGTTTGCTAGCTCTGGAGAGAGGTATGCTACATTGATTGGCTATTAGGCCTAGGGTTTGCTTCCAAAATTATTCTTTTTCAAGGTTAAGGTGCTTGGGGGTTGCTTCGGCCTATGTTTGGGTGACAATATTGTTATATTTTCCATGGTTAAACAAAGCACACCTATTATTTCTAACACTATCTTTCTCGGGGATTCTCTAGAGATATTGCCTCCCCAAAATCCATCCACATATAAGATAACAAAAGTGACAAGATAATCAAAGATGGACTTTTTTATTATCCCATAGCCAAAAGTATGCAGCTTACACTTGTTTTCAAGCCCCTAATAATATTTCCACCCTCCATTTATCCAAGCTAATGTTGTTATAAATGAAAGTATCATAGGTGATCTTTTTGAGTTTAACTATCATAACCTTTTTTTTGTTAGTGTTCCTTAGTCCTTACCACACTAGAGAAAAAATGCTTGAAGATTCTTAGTTGTTTATTGAGGTCATACAGATTCCTTACCATAATAATGATATCATCGGCATAAGAAGAAGGATGATGACTATACCAATGATATCGAGGCTAGTGTATAACCAGCATCTTCCAAACAATATTCTAACTTATCAGTATATATACCAAAGGGTAGGGGACAAAGGGACAACCTTGCTTGACTCTATATTATAGTTGTTTATTTTGATCATCCCTTAGTGTTCCAAATATTGGAAATAAAATTCTCATATAACCTTATTGCAAGAACTCTTAGCTCGAAAATAACTTTTAGCTCTTCTAACTATTCCAAAGGTTAGTATTGGACACCGTGTCAAAAGATTTTCTAAAATCAGTGAAACAAAAAAGGAGATCGGTTTTATTGTTTCCAACTTGCTCCTGCAATTATCTTATGTATGATGTATGTATGTATGTATGTAAAATATTTTGCTTAAGGTGGACATTGAATATTGTATTTATGGTTGACATTGAGAATATTTTTTACACACACACACACACTTTTAAGTTAGCACATATCATTTAAAATTAATTAAAAAATGTTCAATGACTAACCATAAATGAATATATGAATGTCCACCTTGTGTAGAGGCTCTGTCAATACCAACTATCTATCTATCAATTGCGTTCTTTGTACATCCAATATATGAGGGAGATGTGTAGTTCCTCAATTGTTTAACATGGAGTGCTTTATACATTATGGTGTGTTGCTTAGTATGAGAAGATGTGTAATTCTTTTCATTCTCAACATGGAGCGTGCATGCACCTTGGCGCACACACCACCACACACACACACACACACACACACACACACCATCGTAGATTTTGATACCTCGGTTTGAGCCTCCATATTAATAGAGTATTTTTCTTATTCATGAAAGGTCAAAGTGCCTATGAAGTTGAAAGGCCAAAGTTCCTAGGAAATGTAATGCTTTGAATATGTATTAATAAAATGCATTGTTGACTACAAGATGGACAAGGACAAAATAGATAAGGGGATATGATTCCTGAGGAAGGGGGCTAAAGAGGGGCTGAAAGTATTTTTTATTATTTTTGTTATTCATACATGTGGTTTTAGTTGGAAGAGGTTCATGAGCTTCTTGGGGAATGCCATTTGGTTCTTTATTGCATGTAATTGTATAAACCCCACTTTTGGAGTTGTTTGGGGGTTCCTCATTGATTTTGGTTCCTCATTTATTATTTCTCTTGGTACAGGCATGGGAAATGAGTTACAAGAAGAGAAGAAAAATTTCTTGTTGGTTGTAAGTAATTATTGATTATTATAGAAAGGAATGGATGTCTTTGTGCATGAGGAATGATGGTAGTTGTGAAAGAATTGTCCACAGCTAAAAATCCTTGGATTTTCAAGCATTGAGATTTTTTAATCGATGGCATTGGAGCCCTCTTCGAAAGAAGTGGGAGACAATGGCCATAGGGGTGCATTCTGAGAGTTCATTTCTTTGGGTTGTGTAGGCTAAAGGAGAAAGAGAGATGGTAAAATAGGATTTGTTGTGTTCTTGGGAAAGCTGTGAGATCTTGGTAGTTGGTTGTGTGTTAGAGTCGACCTAGGACATGTCCTTGTGGATTCATAGCCCTTGTCTTAGGGGGTGACATACTATTGAGATCTATGGTTGGGTGGAACAGCTTCGACATCTGACCAATTGGTGAATGGTTTATTTAAATGTCTCCCGATTCTCTTTTTTTTTTCTTTGTAATTTATTTATACATATATTAATTTATCTTTGATATGTGTTTATATTGTGCATGATTTCTATTAATGTTGTGCATGGCATGTATTTATTTTATGGTTTAACATGTTTCTTGATTATTACGTAATGTGTTGGTTTCATACTTTCTTGAATCTAATAGGTAGTATCATAATTAAGTAAGTTTCCCAATAAAAGTAATTTAAGAGGTATAGGCAATGGAGTGCGTTTCAGATCAGTGTTAAGAAGTGAATTCTTTGTTTTCTTGATGTGGGTACATGATAAGATTTAGTATCATAGAATTAGGTTTACTGTCTTAGGCCATATGAGGTGATTTCGCAGGTCATTTGTGCAAAACCCGAACGAGTGATATCACCGAATTAGAGCATGGAAGAAATTGTCCATTAGTAGAACTAAAATTGGTTGAGGGAAGTTTAATTATAGAGATTTATTCTGTGTAGAAATTTTAAAATTTCCAAAACTTATGAATTTTGGGAAATTTGGGGATTTTTAATTTTATGGCGTCAACAATGAAGTGTAGATACATGTAATGAGATGGCGATGGCAGTGATGACATGGATTTCCATGATGGTAGGGTGGTAGGCCCCGATGGTAGGGTGTTAGACCATCGTGGAGGGGCTATGGGTGGAGAAATGACCCGATACCATGAGTGGTATTGGTAAGTGGTATCACATGCCAAGGAGAGCGATTTTTTAAATATCTATTGGTGATGCAAAGCTAATAGGAATGCGCTATGTATCATGGTTGGTATTCATTATCACATCGCAGAGGAGTTGTTAACTCACAAACTAGTTGACAATGTGAAATCAACCTTAGTAGTTGATCATCCTTTGATCTTCGCCGTTAGATTTTGGGTGGGGATATGTTGCAAGCTAGAGGTAAGGTGTGGAGGTGGATTCCGTTGGTGACATGGGCCACTGTGGTGGTACCATGTGGTAGCTGGTACATGTGGGTCTCGTATTTAATAAATTATTTTATATAATATATATAATGCGTGTAAAGGTAAGGTAAAGGTAAAGGGAGGATGATAGAGTAGGTCTGGGGGGTTGGAGAGGTGACATGGAATCCTCTCAGGGGTCCATGTGGACCTTTGGTGCCACATCATTAACCACATTAACTAATTTCCACGTAGGTAAAACAATCCTATAGTCTTAAAAAAAAAAAAGTCTGGATCCATTTTGTTATTTTAACATAATGAAAATTAGAAGTTAGATTGAAATGAAACTTCTAGGTTTTGTCCATATTAAGGAGGGATACAAAGTGTTAGAGAGTGCCATTATCCATTTATGCTTGGATTTGTCAGAAATTGCAAAATAATGGTTTTAAAGATCACAGGTCTAGATCATTCATAGAGATCCAAATTAAGATGAAAATCTTGGAGAGAGTCAAGAAACATACATGGAAATAACCCATGAAGAAGGAATTGAGATAAGAATCAAAGGGGTTCAGGAAGGGAGATGCTGAAATAGGTTAGAATCCACCATTCTAGGCCACTTTTTGGGGATTTTTATATTTTGGGAGGAGGAGGAAAAGTGATCGAAGATCACAAAGCTTGGGAAACATTTATTTCTTGAACATTTTGAATACTCATCAAAGGCGAGACAACTTTGGTTTAGTGAATTTTTTTCCATAAGTTCACATATTGAGAGAATGCTTGATTCTTATAAAAGTATAGAATCCGAGAAAAATTGTAAAAAGGACAGTTGCAGATTCAATATTGTTGTATAATATTATTGGAGCGACGTATGGAGAATATGAAGGCTTCTGTGTGTTCACCATTATGAGTATTATCAATTCTCGATACAAAAAATTTCTTAGTTCTTTATTTATTTTCTTTTAATTGACAAAAGTTAGTCTTTGATGAAGTGCACCCGATTAGATATTGATATTATGAAGAGTAGCTATAGGAGGAATTTACCTCCATGTGTATACGATGAGAATAGAATATTCTAGGAAGCAATAAGAAACCCAAAAGCATTGGACATAACCACAGAAGACAAAATTAGGCTAAACGAAATATTTAATATTAAGTGTTTAGCCCTCGAGAATGAGAAGTTGGCGAGACAACTCGAGCGATTATAAATCACAAGGAATCAAATCTCATTTTAACACATAGCTCCACAACTTCTAGAGTGAAGAGTAGGCACTACAAAAGCTAAGGTAAGTGTACTTGAATTAGAGGAGTATTTGCAATGCTGACCTCTGTACATTCTGAGATTAGGTTCGGACTTTCTGTGGTTATGGTTTGGAATTTCTACCTTGTATGCTAGATCTAGAGAGAGAGGTTCTCTACATTGATTGGCTATTAGACATAGGGTTTGCTTCCAGAAGCTCATTCTTTGTCAAAGGTTAAAAGGTGCTTTCGAGAGGTGGATTGACTTGTAGTTTAGGTGAAAATATTGTTATATTTTCTATAGTTAAACAAGCACATCCCCTATTCTTCCTTTATAATAGGTTATGGGACCATACTATCTTTGGACAGTCTAACCTTTGGAATATATATTGGGAGGATTTATGAGTTGTATTTGCAGTTGCAACCCAAAAGTTTGTTGCACCAGCAGAGCCCTAACCCTCTTGTTGAGGCACCTTAAGTTAAGAGCTTGACCTAATTTCTAGATATCCTAATGGACCCTAGCCTAGCAGCACCTCCTAGTACTCTCACCAAGCTAAGATGTCAAGATTGAGTTTTTGGTCAAGGGTAAAGGTTATTAAGAGTCAAAAGAAGTCATGACCTACTCTATGAAGTGAGAAAAAAAATTAAAAGGGGCTACAACCCGGGCATGGAAGACAGTTTATCTCTCATCCTTGCAAAGAATAAAAGTGTTGGATATCGTGAAAATATTGTGAACCATAGTTTGAAGAAGGAAAAGAAGGAACCTGAGGAATGTTGCTTGATTATGCGGAAGTTCAAGGAACAATGACATCAATTCCTTGGAGTATCATAGTGGACTCTATAAAAGACCCTTGATACCCTACATCTCATATTGACTCATCTAAGAAGATATACGATGCCCTAGCAACATCTCTACTCAGTCATAAACATTGGACAAGTAATGAGTATGAAAAAATGAGCCATATGTGACATGAATATGAATGATGGTGACAACATAACATCATACTTTGTGAGAATCTTTGAGTTAAAAGAAGTCAACTACAAGCTATTGAAGGAAACATTTGAGGAAGAGGCAGTAAATATAGGCCACTCAATGGCCTTCCCAAGACATGGGATTCATTTGTCACAATCACACTTGAACACAAGGAAGGAGTATCACATTTGAAGAACTTTGGACTTTACATTACTTACGGGAATAATTAAGGATCAGCATAAAGAGAATTCGAGGTCATCCATCCATCCATTCCTTCCATCCTTTCCTTTCCTTCCTTCCATTTCCATTCCTTTGTCCATTCCTTCCATCCATTCCATTTCCTTCCATTCCTCCATTCCATCCATCATTCCTCCGGCTCCATTCCTTCCATTCCATTCCTCTCTTTCCATCCATTCCTTCCATCCGTCCATCCATTCCTTCCATTTCCTCCATCCGGTCGGCCCCATCCGTGTCCATCCATCCTCCATCATCCATTCCATTCATCCTTCCATCCATCCATTCATCCATCCATCCATTTCCGTCCATCCATTCCATCCATCCTCCATCCTTTCCATTCCTCCTCCATTCCTGTCCTCCTCCATTCCATCCTCCGTCCGGCCATTCCTCCGTCCTGTCCTCCATTCCCTCCATCCATTCCTCCATCCTTCCTCCATCCATTCCATCCATCCTTCCTTCCTCTTCATTCCTTCCTCAAGGGGTGTTGATATTATAGTAGGCTGGAGCAGTACCTCCCGTGTAAGCAGGCAGAATATAATATTCCATGAAGCAATATGAAACCCTAAAGCATTGGACATAACCTAGAAGACAAATTAGGCTAAAAAATATTTACAACATTAATTATTTGGCATCTAGAATGAGAAGTCGGCACATGCAGTCACAGGAAAAGGAGAAGTATAAATATAGGACGTCGGATCTCATTTGGCACACACAACTCTGGCTAGAGAAGTGAAGAAGTCATGCTTGTAGGAAATGGAGTAAGTGTGCAAGAGTTTGAAAAGGAAGTAGGTCACCGGTCATAGCTTCTGCACACAACCTATATTCTGAGTTCGACTGGACTTTCTGTGGTTATGGTTTGGAATTTACACCTTGTATTATGCTAGCTCTGGAAAGAGAGGTATGCTACATTGATTGGATATTAGCCTAGTGTTTGCTTCTAGAATCATTATCTATCAAGGTTAAAAGGTGCTTTCTCGGGGGTGGCTTTGGCCTATAGTTGGGTGAAAATATTATTGTTATATTGTCTATGGTTAAATAGGCACATCCATTACTTTCTAATGGAGAAAGTAACTATAAATGGGGTGAAAATGAGAAAACTTTTAGGGAAGCCATAAATTTCAATCCAAGATCAAATTAGGGCATAAGAATATTCATTGGAAAATTGATGCAAAGAGAATAAATCATATTTTTATACTTTGGATAATTATGATATACTTAATTGACAATTTTTCTATAATATGCACAATTCTAACAAAAATGGTTGCTTGCACATTTTAGGAATTAGAATGTCAGAAAATCCAATTCAAGCCCGGGGGTGGATATGTCACATTCATGGAGGATGCACATAGAGCCTACAGTCATGAGACATAAGCCAACGACTAAAATATCAGTGTAGGTAATGATGAGAAAAATCTAATGGACATAGGAGCATAGTTGAACTAACAGAGTTGGTAGAAACTATGAGAAGTCTTAGAATGGAAGTGCAGAGTTATACATCTTATGACGAGAGGACAATGATAGCACAGGGGGATAATAATCAAATAAATGTTCAAATGATGCAAAGCCTAAATGAGTTGCATAGGCAAAATATTAATTCGGGCTCAAATCATGAGGAAGAAGTTAGACATTATGAAAGAAAGGATAACTCTGAGGAATGTAACATCTCTACTATAATCCCTAGTTTAATTTATGCATGATGTAGATATGAACATGTGGATATGGCCAAGTGATGTAATCTACAAAATATTATTTTCTAATTTTTGATAAAAAATAATATGATGCCAACTACTGGGAATATGGGCCGAGATGGGGTTGATTTATCCACAATAGAGGGAAATGTCTAGGAGTGTCCAAGACGGATCCAAGGAGGAAATTAATTGTAGGAGCCTGTCCAAAGCCATATTTTTGAATTTTATTATCATTGGGATATTTTATTTTCTAGTTGAGTGTATGGGATCCCAATAATTGAATACCTATCGGGGTTGGGTGTAGAAGTCACTTCCATATCTATTGGAAGCATGAGATTGTAGTACAATCAACATTGAAGTGATGTGAGAAGCCAACTATCTTGGGAAAATAGAGGAGAGAGATTAAATAATGGATCGGGCTCAAATCATGAGGAAGAAGTTAGACATTATGAAAGAAAGGATAACTACAGATGTAACATCCTCACTATAATCCCTAGTTTAATTTATGCATAATGTAGATGTGAACATGGATATGGCCAAGTGATGTAATCTACAAAATGTATTTTCTAATTTTTGATAAAAATAATATGATGCCAACTACTGGGAATATGGACAGAGATGGGGGTTGATTTATTCACAAAAGGGGAAATGTCTAGGAGTGTCCAAGAGGATCACAAGGAGGAAATTAATTGTGGGTATTAATCCAAAACCATATTTTTGAATTTTATTATCATTGGGGATAACTTTTATTTTCTAGTTGAGTGTATGGGATCCCAATAATTGAATACCTATCAGGGGGTGGGTGTAGAAGTCACTTCCATATCTATTGGAAGCATGAGATTGTAGTACAATCAACATTGGGCAGAGTGTGAAATCAACTATCTTGGGAAAATAGAGGAAATTTGTATGGGGGAGAATAGACAGTTTTACACATTTAGTTTTTGCATGAAAAACGAGAGAGAAAAAAAAGATCATGGGAGCTAGATCAAGAAGGATGAGAAAATTCTAGAGCATGCTGTAGCATTTTTGGAGCATCTTGGAGCTAGAAAATGAAGAACTAGGTTGTCAGGCATGAAGAGTGATCTCTTGTGTGAGTTGCACTGTAACAACAAGTGTTTGTTGTGGTTTTCCTGCTAGTTTTCTTGGCAGTGAGTTCCCTTGAGTTCCCAACAGAGAGATTCCTAGTTACTCGTTCCAGAGAAACCCTGATAAATGAATAATTCCCCCAAGGGACTGAGAGCAATGAAGGGGTACATTCCTTGGGTTGGGCAGGTCAAGAGGAAGAGAGATGGAAGAAATTCAATATAGTTATAGGATAATACCAATGGGTTGTGGATTTAGAGTTGTGAGTGGACTGTGAGAGGCACCCTTCTCTTATGGATTAAAAACCCCATATCAGGGGTGACTTATTGTTGAGATTTGGAACAAAAATTATATGGTTGGGTGGAACGTCCATCCCAAGCAGTGGTTGCACAAGCATTTTAAAAATATAAGTGTTTATCTATTTTTTTGATTTGTTTCATGAGTTTAAATGTTATGCTTAACTTTGTGTATGAAAATGGTTTAATTTTTGATGTGAATGAGTTTATTAGATTCATTTATGTTCATTTGGAATTTTGTAGATGCATTTTAATTATGGGTATCAGAATCTAGTTGAATATGTGTTTAATTTGTAGCTAGTAAGCTACAAGAATTAATTGGCAAAATAAAATTTTGAATTTATGTGTTTTTCCGCAAGTAATGTTCTATGGTGAAGATGGGGTCGTTACTAAATTGTATCAGAGCTACATGTTCAAACAATGAGCCTGTATGGGCTAGAATCAACACCCAAAAGCTAAAATATCAAAGTTAAAGCTCAAAGAATGTTTGCAACGTGGTTGCCAAATTTTTCCAAGAAAAAGAGTGAGGAGATTGCTTGTATTTTCAGTGAATTTGAGATCAGGGGTTCAAATCCCCAAATCGGATTTCTAAATATGCATGTGTTGGGCCTATAATTGGTCGAATTTGGGAAATTAAAGTGTATCCATGAAGAATTGGGCGAAATGGGGAAAAAACCCCAATTTATACAACGGAATTAGTTGAGAATTCGACTTAAGAGAGTCAAAGTTTGGGTGTAGAGGTTGATTTGATATGCGCTATAACTAAATCAACCATTTTCAATCTTAATTTAGGGATTCATGGTGGCCCTGAAAAAATTTTGAAATTTTTTATTTTTGGAAAATTGAAAAAAAAAAATCGAAATTTGGAAAATTTGGGTATTTTATTGTACATGATGTTAGCATGATGAGGAGGTCATGTGGTACTGATGTGAAAGAAGTGACATGGACTTCCATGATGGGAATTTGTGGCACARTGATAGGTGATGTGGGGGCCACATGGGGAAACGATATAACAATACCATAAACCATTGTCCTGGGTAGCGAGGCGGTTTTGGTTTGAGGCCTTGTACCATGCGACACCATAGAGATCATGCCATGTGGAGTGTAGTTTCAAATGTCGCGACCTAAAGGTTTGTTAAATCTCAGACACTTTTGGGATGCGACATGACCTTTTGGCCATTGATCTCGCGTGATCTCCACCGTCAGATCTGGGAGACGTGCAAGTTCACACACACTAAGGAAAAGGTGCATGATGAGACCCGCCCATCCCTGTAGCCAATGAAGGGGTGCCACATGGAAGTTGACAGTCAAGGTGGGACCCTTGTCCCATCCAGGGTTATATGTGTGCTAGGGAGGTAGGTGGGGACCATAAAATATTAATATTTTATTAATGCTTAAGGTTGGAGTAAGAGAAAGAGGGGAAAGAGAGAGAGAAGGTTGACGAGGCAGGCCAGGCGGGCCAGGAGGGTGAAATAGCGTAACATCGGGGTGCCATGTGGACCTATAATTCCACATCAACAACCATGTTAGAAAGGATTCCACGTAGGCAAAATAGTTCCACAGTGTCCAAAACAAAACCAAGTTTGGATCCAAAATCTTATTTTGGTCATAATAGGAGCATACTAATTTAGAATGAGATGAAACTTCTAGGTTTTTTCCATGGTGAGGATATCTACAAAAGTTCCAGAGAAGGTCATTGTTCATTTCTTCTTGGATTTGTCAGAAATTGCAAAATATTGGTTTTTAAAGATCTGGGTCCATATCTTTGGAAGAGGTCCAGATCAAGCTAAAATTCTTGAAGAGACTCTAGAAAGTAGGCATGAAAATAACCTAGGAAGGAATTGAATAAATTCAAGGGGGTTTGGAATGGGGATGCTGAAATAGGTCAAAGTACAATATTTCGGGCCACTTTTTGGGGATTGTTTATATTTTCAGAGGAAAAGGGTTC
>SNQJ01S0021569.1:61622-79711 GCA_010110895.2 Picea sitchensis
TAATGTTTTGTTTATCATTATTAATAATAAATACATGGTTGGCTACTAGACGGACAAGGACTAGAGTTATAGGGGGCTATGATTCCACAAGAGAGGGGGCTTGAGGGGATAAGTGTTTATTCCTATGTTAGTTACCCTTTTTGTCTAAGGGAGGGGATCAGTTATGGGAGCTTCTTGGGGAAGGCTAGGAGGTTCTTGATTTCCACACAAGGTTACTTAAACCCACCTCTGGTCTAATTATGGGGTTGGTCATTGTTCGACTGATGGCTTGTTCGTTAATTCCCTGTACACTCACTCATTTTTCCCTCATGCACTCCCATGCACACATTTACCCATTCATTTATCCATCCTCACCTTCTTCTTGGCTTGGCAAAGCAAAAGGGAACCAAACTACTGAAGAATTAGCCACAGGTTAGTTGGTTGTAATGGGTGCTGGTGCAATCCAGCCATGACTTGGGGCCTACATGTCTGAGAGGCATTGGCTTGTGCCCTGTTTTTCTCACAACTGTGAGTCCTGAGAGTTCCAACATTGATATTCTGGACCAGCTGTGCTGGAGGCCTTGGAAAATAAAGGAGAAGGACTGCCTGAGGGACTGCATTGCAGAGAAGGGGGGAGGTCCATTCTCTTGGGGTGGTACAGGATGGGTAGAAGAGATATGGGTACTTGGATTGTTGTGGGTGTTGGGAAACCTGTGAGATCTTGAGAGCTGACTTGTTTGGGAACCCAAGTAACACTTTGGAACCGTCCTTGTGGATTCATAGCCCTGGCTTGGGGGTGAAACTGTTGTTGAGATTTGGAGCAGTGGTGTCTATGTTTGGGTGGAACGTCCTTGGTCTGTAGCCAGTTGGTGTCATATTTCATAAAGATAAGTGCTCTCTGTTGTGATATTATTATCTGTGTATGAATGTATTCCATTGTGTATTTTAATTATCGTTTAACTAAGTATTAGATTATGCATGCTTGCTAGATTTTGTTGTGCATGTTGCTAAATCTTGTATCTTATGCGTGCTTATTAATTAAAGAAGGTATCGGTAAGAGTACAAAGTCCAAGGGTGGGCTTAAAGGTAGCATGCCCCGACCTGTGGGTGGTTGGGTATGTTACAATGTGTCATGCCCAAAAGCTTCCATGTCATTGTACATAATGCCATGTCAATGTCCGTATGGTCCAGTCATCTACCACATTAGCCTCTAGAAAGCATAAAATTGACTGCCACGTGTCATACCCAGATGTTGCCACATGTCATGAGGATGTCATCATGACAAACTGTTGACGTTAGCAGTACAATAATTGAACTTTGACTTTTGACTTTTGACTTTTACTGAAAACCTTTGACCGGCCCTATCTTTGTCATAGGAACTTGTATTTTCGATCTGTTTGCACTGTCGAAAAGCTAGTGACGAGAAATTGGTGATCATGTCATTTTATTGAGCATTTGAGAACTTTTATTTTTGAGCATTTCAGGATCCTCCTAGATCAATCCTCCCCACTAGAAGCTTTTGGACCACCAAAAGTCTGGTCTACTTAGTGAAGAAGTGAGGGTACAAATTCCTCACTTTTTCAGTCTCAATCCTCAGTGCTTTACTTGGATTTGTGCCTTTCAATCCTACCCAAAGATACTCCACATCACCCCTACGGGAAGTTCAGAATCTCCTGTCAAGAATAGTGTCATCCTACAGCTCATTCATGTACTCAGGAGAAAAATATTCTATGGAAGGAATCTGCACACCTTCTGCTTGATCCACGATCATAGGAGGCTCATACAATCTCAAATTTTCAGCATTCACAATAGAATAGATTTGCATATAAGGAGGAAAATCTAACCGGAAAACATTTGAACCAATCTTCTCCATAATTTTGAATGGACCATATCAGATTGGTTTCATCCTTTTACCTTCACCTTGCAACTTTTCCTTGTTGATGTATAACGAGAATTGATCCCCCACTGCAAAATGATGATCAACTCGATGCATAACATGCCTTGCCTTGTACTTGGCTTGGTTTGGCTCTTTCCAACTGTTCCTGTACTGCCTGATGTATCAACTGAATTTGTTCAATGAAATTTGTAGCCCTATCCACATCATTATTTCCTTCCACTACTATGTCTATACCAAAGAAAAAATTCAAAGGAGATTTTGGTAAATACCCCAAACAATTTTCAAAAGGAGATCTTTGTGTAGAAGATGTTGTACATAATGAAGATGTTCATCCCAAAGCTTAGGATGCTTGCTGCAATAACTTCGAAGTAAATGCACTACTTTCCTGTTCACTACCTTTATCTGTCCATCAGTCCGTGGATGAAATGTTGTTCTCTTCTTTAACTTAGTGTCCATGAGTTCCCACAAACTTGACCAAAATTTCCCCATGAATCGAGAATCTCGATCAGATACAATGGAATTAGGTAACCCAAAATGAACCCATACATTTTGAAAGAACATATGTGTTGTTTGTTCAGTTGTGACCTAGTTATTAAAAGGCATCAAGATACACATTTTGCTGAACCTATCCACCTCTACATACAAGTAAACATGACCTTTCCTAGACATATGTAATCCCCCCACAAAATCCATAAACGAACTTTCCCATGGATGAGAAGAGATAGGAAGTGGATTATACAGACCCAATTTCCTATTACTTGGCTTACTGATAGCACACATAGTACATCCTTTTACATATTTATAATTGTCTCATACATTCGAGGACAATAACAAAATCTTTGTAAATGTGCAATTGTCTTACCTACACCAAAATGACTAGCAAAAAGTGAAGTATGAGCTTCTCTAATGACATGAACTCTTTCACTTTGTGGAATACATAATTTTCCAAGATGATATAGAAGTTTACCTTGAATATGATAGTTCAATTCTTCTACCTTTTTTCCATGAATTAAAGTTGCATATATTTCTTTGAAATCCTCATCCTTATCATATTGTTCAATATAACTTTCATGAGTGATTGAATTGTGCTTAAGGATTGTAGATGCATTGATTGACGGTCTTGATATCATGTCGACAACTTTGTTATGTATGCCTTTTTTATATCTAATGACCAAGTGGAATTGTTGTAAAAAACCCATCCATCTAAAATGCCTTGATTTCTATAGCTTAGTTTGTGATTGTAGATATTGCAACGGTTGATGATCTGTATGTATGACTATTTCTTTACCCATTAGATAATGTTTCCACTTTTTAACACTTTGTACTAATGCATATAGTTATTTATCATAGGTTGGATAGTTAATTACTACTTTAGAGAAGGTCTCAGAATGATAACATATGATATTCCTATGCTGCATCAACACTTCCCCCATGGCATATTCACTTTCATTGGTTTCGATTTAAAATGACTATTGGAGATCTGACAATGCTAGAACTGGAGTTGTACTGATCTTTTCCTTCAAAGTATTGAAGGCTTTTTGATGGTTGCCTCCCCACTGAAAGACCCTTTTCACACTTGTCAAATCATGTAAAGGAGCTGCAATTAGAGAGAAGTTAGCAATAAACTTCCTCCAATATTGAGTTTCCCCTAAGAAGCTTCTAACTTCTGTGGCAGATATAGGCCTTGGCCAATTTACAATGACCTCAACTTTAGAGGGATCAATCTTCAATTCACCACCCCCTACAATATAGCCTAAATAAACTAGAGAGGTTTTTCCAAATTCACACTTTGACAATTTTACATAAAGTTTCTCTCTCTGCAATACATAAAGTACCTGCCTAACAGGCTTGACATGATCTTCCCAATTCATAATAAAAATCAAAATATCATCTAAGTAGACTATTACAAAATCATCAATGAATGCTCTAAACACATCGTTCATGACCTGCATGAAAGTAGAAGGAGCATTTGTTAGCTAAAAATGCATTATTAACCATTCAAATAATCCCTGTTTTGTTTTAAAAGCAATAGTCCAAATATCACTTTTATCAACCCTGATTTGATGATAACCACTTATTAAGTCTAACTTAGTGAAATAAACAACATTTTTCAATCGATCTAATAAATCATCAATGCGAGGAAGAGGGTAAAGATTTTTCACCATAATTTTGTTCAAGGCTCGGAAGTCAACACACATCCTCCATGTGCCATATTTCTTTAGCACTAAAAAAATATGTGACCCACAAAGAGAATAACTTGGTCGGATAACCCCTTGATCGAGCAACTCTTGAACCTATTTTTTGATCTCTACATTTTCCAAAACTGATAACATGTACATTCCAATGTTAGGAAGAGGAGCATCCTGCAAGAATTGTATCTCATGTTGAACTTATTGTTTAGGAGGTAACCATTTAGGAACTTGAAAAATATCATCATAGTCAGAAACCATGCTAACTAATTCATCTTTAAGTTTTGGATCAAAACCCTGGAAAGCATCGGATTTATCAACATCCTTAGCTTTTACAATCATTAGTAAACACCCGTTGCTAGTATTTACAATCCTCTTCATTTGTCGTGTGTTGACTAGAGATAGATTCAACTTCTTTTGATGATCTCTCTCAATATATTCCTTTCCATATTTAGTTAACCGATACTTATTATCTTCATGATAAAATATAGCTTTCCTATCAAACAAATATGGACTCCCAAGTACAATACCACAAATGTCGAGTGACACTACATCTAACTCAACCTCATCAACAAGATGTGAAGTGATAGCAAATTTTAGAGTACATTGTCGAGTCCCTTGCAACTGATTATTATTACAAATCCATCCCAATGTATATGGATTCTTATGAGGTTTAGTTGTTAGTCCCAACTTTTTAACAATTGCTTCAGAAATTAAGTTAACTTGAGAACCACTATCAAATAAAGTATCAATATTTGTATGTTTGGAAATGATTCTTATGTGAAATAGGTCAGTTCTTTTGATCTCATCAACTTCATCATTAAATTTAATGGACTGAATAGAAGAACTTGTGCTAGCTTCAAAAATTTTACCTTTAATATCTGTAACTGTGATCTTGGTTTCTTCCCCTGAATATGATCCCAAGTCCGTCTGAACTGTTGCAGTAATATTTGTCTTCCCTTTGTTTCCAAACTTCTTTGGCTTCAATTCTGGATGAAGTATCCAACAATGTTCCTCATCATGACCTTATTTCTTACATTGAGTGCATGTAGGTTTATCCTTCTTTACAATAGTCGATTTCTTCCCTTTATCCTTTTCCTTTATTTTTCCTTTAAATTTGTTTTCAGTAGACTTAGATGGTTTTACAAAATCATGAGATACATTCTTTCCTCTAGACTCAATATGTGTAGCCTGAAGACTTCATCTAGACTTGTAGTATTAAACATGAGAATTGTATTATTTAAATAGCTATGTAAACCACCTATGTATTGTTGGATTACTGAGAGGGGGGGTGAATCAGTAATAGAGAAATAATCCCTTTTAACTACAAAATGAAAGTGTTATACCAATGTAGCATTATCATCCAATAGTTGCAGAGTAAATAAACAATGAACAAATGAACAATCATACACATACACAGTACACCAATGTTTTTACATGGAAACACAAAGCAGGAGAAAACTACATAATGATTTTTCTCATATTTCTTTAAGAATTACATTCATTGCAAGCACCAACTTCCTTTGTTTTCTAGATTCAACTAGAAGGAGGCTCCAACCCCCTAGTTTCTTAGGATACAACCAGGAAGATCCAACTCTCCAATTCTCTAGCTACAACCAGAAGGAGGCTCCAACCCCCTAGTTTCTCAGGCTACAGCCTGAGGGAAGATCCAACTCCCCAATTCTCTGGATACAAACAAAAGGAGGATCAACCCTTTATTTTCTCTGGCTACAACCAAAAGGTGGCTACAATCACCTGTCCTTGCCCCATCCAACTGCCCTGACATAGAAGTAGAAAGATGGAACCACTGTCACATTATCACTGTGAGATATACTATTGTAAACCTGTACCAATCAACCTGTAACAACCTATACCAATAACCTATGCCAACATGTACCATACATCAACCTGTACCATAAACAAATGCATCAACCATGCACTAAACCTGTACAAATAACCTGTCACAATAACCTGCCCAAACAACCTGTAATCAACCTGTACCATAAACAAGTGCATCAACCATGCAACAACTTGTACCTCAACCTGTACCATCAACGCGTGCATCAACTATGCACCAAATATGTACCAATCATGCATCAAATACACATAAACTATGACTCATCAAGATTTACCAACATCATCAACTATACACCTCATTTATGTGCCAACTCATCAAGTACTTGTCTCAACCATGTACCCAACATGTACCTCAACCAAAATCCCTCATCAATTTCATCATCCAAATATGATTTGTAACTCTGTAATAGACCTGGTGTATATGATTACATACCTGCAAACCTTCCTTAACTTTAACAATAAGAGACTAGCATTTTCATCAAACTTTACTTTAGTCTCACATGACTAATTTTGGATTAGTCAACAACCCTAACATGAAATAATCATAACTATGTACATATAATGAATAAAGATATGAAAATAGTACACAATGTTCTTCAATGTATTTTATGCAATTGAACCAGGTTTAACTACTTGGGACCTCTCAGAAAAGGAGTTATAGAAAAAATGGCATACCTTGTTGAATTATGGCTTATTCTAGAGAGAGAACTTATAGAGCGTTCCACACATGGAATATTTGTTGTATGGATCTAAACATGGTACACAAAATACTACAAATTGTACTCTAACCAATACATTTGGCCTTAATGATTTTTTACCTGTTATGAAGAATTTATGACATTTTTACTCGAAACCCCTGTTTTAGACTAGTTTCAGGACTAGCCACAAACCCTATTTTCCATAGAGTGTAACTCCAAAAATACAATGACCCACAAGATGAAATTTTTATCACAACTACTTGGATATTTTTTCTCAATGGCCTCCCAATTTCACGGTCTGAATCATTCTATAAAACAATTTATTGTGAAAATGTGAGATGGCCTGTAAATAACATACCTTAGAAAGCATCATCAAAATAATTTATCCTCCCTTGAATTTCGACCTTATTTACTTCACCTTCCCTCTGAAATTCAACTTAGATATCCTTTGGTTACCTCAGTCACTTGTAGATATTCAATATTCTCAAGTGCGATTAAAGTGAGAGAGCCTTGCCTCTTATTTATACTTTCATGTAGCTTACTCAAGGGGTTACCTTTTAACCATCTTAACCCACTTTCCTTATTTTAGGGTTAACCCACTTCTAACCACTTGTCCACTTAGTAATTTCTCCATTAACTATATTATTTAAATAATTTATTTTGTATCCACTTTGAGTTATAATACACTCATCACTTCACTTTATTATTTACCTTCTAAAATCTCTTAAACCACTTTCCTTATTTTATTGCTAAGCCCATGACTTCTAACCACTTGTGTCCACTTATTAATTTCTCCATTAACTTTATTATTTAAATAATTTCTTTGTATCCACTTTTGACTTATAGTACACTCATCCTTCACTTTATTATTTAAATAATTTCTTCTTCTGCGACCATCTTTGATTACTTTGACCTTTGGAGCTTCTAGATGACTCATGAGGGTTCTCCAACTTCACATGGCCATAACTCTCTAGCGAGTGAGGAGTTGTGTGGCCGTTCCACATCACCACGAGAGAATGGAATGACATGTAATATCCATCCAAAATAGTCTTCTGATCAAATATTAAAAATCATACCATTATACATCAAAAAAAAAAAAAACTTGGTTCCATTACCCAAACTTTTGTGCTACCATGAATTTGCTATAATTTCTTCAAGGGTTGACATCGATGACAAGCCAACCCAAATAATAAAAAATATCCCATTTTCATTGATGGCAACACTCGATGCAATATTGAAGTCATAACACTCATTCTCCCCATGTGACAATTTCTCCCCTAGAACAAATGCCTATGTGCTTTCTTTCTCCAAGATTTACCTTTGCATCGATAAGTCTCCCCCCTTTGTCATCAATGACAAAGATTATCTTCAACAGGTACGCTCCCCCTGCGTGAATTATCCTTGGGGATACTCCCATGAAAAAAATATTCTTGAAACTGATCTCCCAACATGAAATTTCCTCTTTATGGTGAAAACATAGGTGTAAATAATAAATATAAGATAAGCATTCAAAATAATTCATTTGGAGTAGAAATTACTCTTGAGGTCTCCTAGAAATACTCAAAGGATTCCTTGGAGCGAGTTTTGTAAAGATGTCTTCCACTTGTTCTTTTGTGCCAACATATTTCTATCTTTGATGTTCTTCTCGCAACTTGTTCTCATAGAAAGTGATGCTTTATTAGAATGTGATTCGTCTTGGAGTGCATCATCGGGTTCTTTGAGATATTGATGGTGCTTGTATTATCACAATGGGTTAGAATGAGATCATCATACTCAAACTATATATCTGTCAAGTTTGTTTCATCCATAGAGGCAGAGTACAACAACTGCTGCGCAATATATACTTCAAATATAGATCTGGAATCTTGAGGATTGTTTCTTGCTTAACCAAGATAGAAACCACTCACCCAAGTAGAATGTTGCTCCTTTGAGGGTGCTTCATCGGTCATCAATACCGACCCACCTAATCTGCATCTGTGTAGGCAATAAATTGATAGATCCTTTCCTTTTTGGATATACCATAATCCAAACTCTTCTCCTCCTTTGAGATATGAAAATCCTCTTCACTACAAATACATACGTTCATTTTGAATTAGCGCTTGAATCTTACCACTGTCCAATACGCATTACATATGGTTTGGATTTTTTTCACATATAGTAGGTTGCCAATTGTTGACCTATATTGCCTCTGATGCGTAGACTTTGAATCATCATATTTTCTCAACTTGCAATTGGTTTACATAGAATTAGTGGCGGCTTCAATCTTCCATTCGAACCTCTTTAACATTTATCAGGAGTATACTTGGTTTGAGAAATAAAAGGATTCCACTGGTTTCTTTGACATGTAAAGACCAGTGAAGGATAGTTCTCCAAGTAATGAAATTTCAAATTCATTCATATCCTTTGCAAATTGTTAGTTTAACATATCATCATTACTTTTAAAAATAATATCATCAATATAAACTTCAATTAATAAAATACCATCTTGAGTTACCTTGATGTAAGGGTTGTTGTCTACACTTCCTTTTGAACCACGCACGATGTAGATATTTATCTAGTGTAGATTACCATGCTCTAGGAACCATTTGTTCAATGTAGACTTCTTATTAGGGTTCCAGTTTAGAAAGCTGATTTCGTCCATATCATCCATCGCATTAGGAACTACTTTATTTTCCATAATTTTGACTCATATGTCGCTGTACTATCATGAAGTACTACTACAGCTGATTAATCTATCATATTGTACTTATTTAACTTCGTGTCTTGAATCTATCTACTCAAATTTTGCAAGTTTCTTGAAGGATGGTTCTTTGGTCTCTCACCTCACATGAACTCCCCTTATCTATTATTCCTTATTATTAGGAGCCTCTAAAGCCCGGATGGCTGAGTGATTCCTGCTCTAAAGTGTATTCATCTTTATCTTCATTAGTAGATTCATCATCTCTCTAAGACTTGACTTCTTTATTTCTATCTATTGATTCATATTTCACTCTGATTACAGAGAAAGTACAATCTCTTGAACCTAATCCTTATTTACCTATTCATCTTTTCTTCCGGTTGTTTTAAAGTATTTCTTTGTTGACATGTTGCTTTTCTGTAAAATTTTTCTTCATCCTAGTTTTGTTCCAATCTTGTGATCTCACGGGACTGGTATTTATTCATGTTCTTGTGTTTTGAACATACACTGTCATTATACCAACCACGTTTATTCTGCATAGCTTGTAGAGCGTTTGTGAATTCTTCATTTCTATACTAGTTCTTCTTTCTTATCCATGTTCTGTTGAGGGCTCCTGTGTTATTTGTTGTTTTGTTGTGGTTCTCTAGGAAGGATTGGCATTCTACAATATTTGGCCATGTGTCCAAAGTTATTGCACTTGTGGCATTCCCGCCGGTCTTTCGATGATTCAAACCTATTGTAGCTTCTTCTTTGTGTTTCACTAAGGGCTTCTTGGATAACCATTTTGTGTATGACTTTCAAAGTTGATTTATGTTCTTGTTATTAGCTTTGCAATTCTGACTTTATGTCAAAATTATTGCATGCATATAAACCCAAAATATAGTTTGATGGGAATTGAAGGCCATTCTTGAAAGGAGTTACTCTTATGGATCCTTCTTCTTCATGAGAGTTATTTGTTGTTTCTATCGATTAGTTGATTTTGAAATCTGAATCTTCGGTGGAGGAGTGCCCTTGTAATCTTCTTTGAACTTCATATCCTTTTGATTGTTTTGCATAGCTTTTTTGATATGTTTCTTGATGCATTTCTTTGGAGCTTGATCCATTTTGTCTGATTGTATCAAGTTCAAACTTGTCATGATTAGGCCTTTGAATCTTGATAACATCATCCAAAACTTTTGAAGTTAAATTACGTATGTTTTTCTTTTGAATACCCTTTCTCAATGTGACAATCTTTGCTTCAAATTTCCAATGATCTGTCTCTTTCTTCCAACTGTTCTTTAGGTTAACTAACTGAATTATTTTTATATTCTTCTATTTGAACCTTCAATTCCATGATGATCGTCTCTAGTTCGAGGGGTGTCTTCCTTTTTTTCTAGTTATGCTTGTAGCTTCTTGTTTTCTCTTTTCTCTTCTTATAACTTCAATAGATTCTTGATTCTTCGGTAGTCAACCGCCTCTTCCATATTGTTCTTGATTGTCTTATTTATGAGGTCTTCCTCGCCATGAACCTGACTTTTACCGTCCTCACTTCATCATTCATCTTCATGCGATGAGGAGATGTCTTCTTTAGTTATAATATTTTATTGAAAGGAAAACTTTCTTTGTGGTTCCTTTCCTTTATATGTTTGTTGCTATTTGGTAATCTTCATCATTCCCCTTATTTTTTTCTTATGAGGACAATTGTTATAAAAATGATAAATACCATCACAATTTTAAAAAATCAATGGAAGCTTACCTTTATAATATTCGTTGATTCTCTTGTTCAATCTCTTGACAAAATTGGCCATTTTTCTAACAAATCTTTTCGAGGTGTCACTATTGTTGTTATGTTCTTTTCTTTTACTTTCCTTTTCTTTGAACTTTTGGATGCTTTGAAAGCTTCTTCTTCTTTTTATATCACGGATTTTCATGTTTAGTTCTCATTCATATGCTATGAAGATTCAATGGATTAAATCCATGCTTATTAGTCCTAGATATGATCTCTTCTAGTGTTGATATCTTAGGATCAAATCTCATAGGAAGAATCTTAGTATCTTTTGAGTGATTGCATATTCTTTAATTTCTTCTCTCAAACCTATGATTTCATTTCTTTCTATAGACTTCTTAAATGCAATATTTTCATCTTCCTTCATCTTTAGTTGTTTTAATGACAATACGTAAGTTTGAAGCTTTGTTGCTTTGACTTTTGAATCTCCTTCATAAATATTTTGAAGTTTGTCCCAAATCTCTTTAGAGGATTTACAATGCATAACTTTGATGTATCTGGAGATTCACCGACCATTCGAAGTGCATTTGTGGCTTTGGAATTATTTTGGCCGAGTTTTATTGATCTTTCACTTGTTGGCATAACTGTTGAGACAAGTTCTTTGTATCCATCTACTATAGATTGCAAAATTTGAAATCCTGACCATGTATATGTTTTTCATCCTTACGCTCTAGAATGCATACTTCTACCCATCAAAGCTGTGGTATTCCATGTTTATACATGTTGTTGCTCTCCATGATCTAACTTCGAGTGGTTAAATCGATTCTTGAAGGAACCTTTCGAGGATACCAATTGTTGGATTCTTGAGAGGAGGGTGAATCGGTAATAGAAAAATAATACTTTTAACCACAAAATACAAGTGTTATATCAATGTAGAATTATCATCCAATAGTTGCAAGTAAATAGATGGAACGAATAAGAAATCATACACATACCACGATTACTAATGTTTTGTGGAAGCGAGGCGGAGAAACCCGCAATTGATTTTTCTTATGTCTTTATGAGATTACACGTTCATTGAAAGCACCAACTTCCTTTTTTCAAGCAGCTTTTAAGGAGGCTCCAGCCTCCTAGTTTCTCAGGGCGTACAACTGAAGGGAATATCAACTCCCCAATTCTATGGCTATAACCATAAGGAGGCTACAACCCCATATTTTCTCGGGCTACCAATAGGAAGGTGGCTACAACCACTGTCACTTGCCCGATCTAACCACCTGAGTTAGAAGTAGAATGATGGAACGATGTCACACTATCAGCGTGAGATATCTTCGCGTAAACTTGGCGCAATCGGCGCACGTAATCAGCACGTAACAAATTTTACCAATAACATGTACCAGCATGTACCATACATCAACACCATAAACCGTGCATCAACCGTACCAAACCCATTACAAATAACATGTCACAATAGCATGTCCAAACAACATGCTAATCAACTGTGGCATAAACAAGTTGCATCAATATGGCACCTCAGCTTTGTATCATCAGCGAGTGCATCAAACATGCAAATGTGTACCGATCATGCATCAAATACACATAAATATGACTCATCAAGATGTACTAACATCATCGGCTATTACACCTCATGTATGTGCCAACTCATCAACTACTTGTCTCGAACATGTACCTAACATGTAACTCTGTAATAACCTATTGTATATGATCACATACATGCAAACCTTCCTTAACTTTAACAACAAGGACTAGCATTTCATCAAACTTTGCTTTAGTCTCACATGACTAATTTTGGATTAGTCAGCAACCCTAACTGAAATAATCCTTAACTATGTACGTAATGAATAAAGATATGAAAATAATTGCAATGTTCTTCAACGTCTTTTATGCAATTCCTCCGGGGACAACTTTACTGAACCTCTCGAGAGAGTTATGTAAGGGCATACCTTGTTGAATTATGGCTTATTCTAGAGAACTTGTAGAGCATGCCCGCATGGAATATTTGTTGAATATGGATCTAAAAAGTAATTTACAAAAGATACTACATACTATACTATAACCCATAGAATTTGGTCTTACTAAATTTGGATCTGTTATGAAGGAATTATTATTTTAGCCGAAACACACGTTTTAGACTATTAGTTTCAAGACTAATACAAACCCTATTTTCCACGAGGAACAACTCAAAAATACAACAAAACCACAAGATGAAAATTTTATCCACGACTATTTGGATATGTTTCCTCAGCGGCCTCCCAATTTCAAGGTCTGAATAATTCTAGAAAAAATGTTAGAAATGGTGAGATGACATGTAAATAACATGCAGCAAAGCATCATCAAAGAATATATCCTCCTTGAATTTTTGACCTTCTTTAATTCACCTTCCCTCCTGAAATGACCTTCTTTAATTCACCTTCCCTCTGAAATTCGGCTTAGATATCCTTTGGTTACCTTATTCACTTGTAGATATTCAATATTCTCAAGTGTGATTAAAATGAGAGAGTCTTTCCTCTTATTTATACTTTCATGTAGCTTCCTCAAGGGGTTACCTTCTAACCATCTTAACCCACTTTCCTTATTTTAGGGTTAACCCACTTCTAACCACTTGTCCACTTAGTAATTTCTCCATTAACTTTATTATTTAAATAATTTCTTTTGTATTCACTTTGACTTATAGCACACTCATCACTTCACTTTATCATTTTCCTTCTAAAATCTCTTAAATCACTTTCCTTATTTTAGGGCTAACCCACTTCTAACCACTTGTCCACTTAGTAATTTATCCATTAACTTTATTATTTAAATAATTTATTTTGTATACACTTTGAATCATAGTACATTCATCACTTCACTTTATTATTTAAATAATTTCTTCTTTGCAACTACTTTGACTACTTTGACCTTTTGGGGCTTCTAGATGACTCATGAGGGTTCTCCAACTTCACATGGCCATAACTCTCTAGCCGTGAGGAGTTATGTGACATTCCACATACCACCGGAAATGGAATGACATGTACTATCCATCCATAATAGTATTACCCTAAAATATATTAAAAATCATACCATTATACATCAAACAAACTTGGGTCCATTACCCAAACCTTTGTGCTACCAAAATTCGCTATCAAACTTTCTTCAAGGGTTGACATCAATGACAACCAACCCACATAATCAACATGTACTTTAGTAAAGTTTCTTGTGTGTCCAGTGTTATGTCCAACAACAATGCCCTTTTATAAAATTCTTGTGTGTAACTTTGAACACTTTGACCTTTTAGCTACCTAAAATTTTGCCAAGACATCATATATTGTTGCATGTAAGCTAAAGGATAGAATTACTTTCTCAAAGTAGTTACAAAATCATTCCAAGAAGAGAGTATTTTACTGCGTTTCCTGAGATCCTCTTTTCCTGAGAGTGTTTTTTCTTTCCCACCATACGAGACTTCTACCTCCCAGTTTGAGACTGGAAAGCCAGATTATCATTTCATCATCAACAATATTTTGTATCCTGCAATAGACTTCAATTTGTCTAACCCAATTATATAGCTTTTCAGCATTTAGTTCACGATCATAAATTGGTAACTCAAATTTTACATCAAGCTTAAGTAATGGCGCATCAATTTTATGTTTATGAGAATGAGAATGTTTTCTTGTGGAAATAATGGTAGAAGTATAACTTGAACTTGTACTTGAAGAAGAAGATGGAGAAGACGGAGGTGAAGGAGGAGGTTTTGTAGGGTCTCCTTCCTCTTCACTTTTAATATGATGTGATGATGATTCTCCTTGATTAGGATCCTTCCTTTTAAGAAATTCATCATACAACACCTTTACCATATTTGACATAGAAAAGAAAGCTCTTCTGAACTCTCTTTCTTCCGGAGAAAGTCCTTCTTCAGAAGCCATACGTTTTCTTCGCAATTCATGTTTAATTTCAGGAATAAATTCTTCAAGTGTTCCTTCACCCCTTTGAGACTTGGATCTTGTGATCATTCAACACCTACACCTGTTAAACCTTCCAACACAACCAATTGCTCTGATACCAACTTGATCTAATGTGAAGGTATTATAAACAATTAAAGCAAGTGAAAGTTTAATGTGTTTCAAGGCATCAGATCGATAAGAATGCAACACTTAAACTTTAAATCTACAGAAATAAACATGAAAGAAAACAATAGGAAAAAAGTAAGAGGGACAAAATAGGTTTGATAACAGAGTTCACCAAATGATTTGGCTATGTCTCTAGGTCCCGTTTGTAGTGGCTGACCTCTTTATTTCTCCTCCAAAATGCTCAATTTACATCAAAATGATTTCGATACGCTACAAATAATTTTCTGATATGCTAGTCAAGACCTCCTCGCCAGTCCTAAAACAAGTCTCACAAAGATCCCCTCTCCAACGGGCTCAAAAAAACCACTTACACAATGAGGACATGACAACTAGTCTTACTTCTAAGACCTCTCTCTCATCACTTTGCATCCAAAATGACTGTAACTTCATGGATCACATGCATGGTTTAAGTAATAAAATGTGTTGGATTAGAATCCTAACCTTTCCCCAAGATCTAGCCTCAAACTAGGCTCAAATCCCCAAAAATATGGCTAAACATCATTAAAAATAGGTCACAATACATTAAAATTGGCTATAATATAGTTGAAAACCCACTTTTGGCCAAATATGGGCACACACCCCCTTATTTTCCGATATTCTGGGCATATTTCCCCATGTGGTCACGCACCAAAGGATTGGGCCCCTGGTCATTGGCCTATGGTTCTAGCCCCGGTCACATATTATCCCGTTTTGGTTGGCGGGTAGCCCCCACCGATCGAGCGCTCCCCCAAACTCCGCGACATATCAGATCAAAACCAAGGGCGGTTGCAGTGGAGTTAAGCCACACCCATCTGACTTCTTGGTTAGTGGAGGTCCATTATCTCATTGCCATATGTGGAGGTCTTCAGTTCGAATCCCCCGAAGGTTGTTTAGCTAGTTGACTTGGGCCTTTTGGCCTGATCTAGGGTGCCATGTGGCACCCTAGGATTGGGCCACTTGGAAACATGTTATTGTTCTGTGCCACTTCAACACTCACTCAAGAGCCATGTCAACACCACCTGTCACCCTATTGTACTACCACGTCACTTGCCAGCTGGGATCCATACTACCACATGTCATGCCCATAAGCTACCATGCCACTATACGAACTGCCACATCAGTGTCCGTATGGTCCAGTCATCCACCACATCAGCCTCTAGAAAGCCTAAAACTGAATGCCACATGTCACACCCAGAAGCTTCCATGTGTCATGCTGACATCATCATGACAGACTAGTGACATCAACAATACGATCATTGACCTTTGACTTTTGACTTTTACTCAAAACCTTTGACCAACTATATATTTGTCATATGAACTCGAATTTTTGATCCATTTGCATCGTCGGAAAGCTAGCGACGAGCACTTCGTAATAATTTCATTTTCTTGAGGATTTGAGAACTTTGATTTTTGAGAATTTCAGGATTCTCTTAGATCAGATTTCCAACTACCATTTACATGGAAAATTTTCTATGTGGTGGGATCAGTTGAAGAAAGTTGAGAACATTAGTGAGAACATGATTACTTGGAAGTAGTTCAAGAAATATTTTCAAAAGGAGTATCTTTCAGAGTATTATTATGACAAGAAGATGCAAGAGTTATTTGAACTCAGGTTGGGGAGCATGACCATGGGAGTGCAAGATACTAGATATATAAAATATGTAGAATAGAAATAAAATGCTAGAAATGGCAGAATAACAGTAAAATATCCAACATAATCTTCACAATACACAGAAATGATATATCAATAGCAATAGAAATAGCACTTTGATTCAGAAAGCAATGTTCATAGGCCTCTTCGAGGGGGCAACCTCCAATCGAGCAACGCTCTGTTACAATAATCTCCAAGCTAGGGTTTTCATACCCTTGACTCTTATTTATACTAAATATGTCTATTCAGAGAAGCATCTAGAGGAATATCCTTCTAGAAGCGGAAGCTTCTATTAGGTCTTCTTACATCCGCCTTATTCTATTTTATTGAAAGGCCTTATTAATATTGACCTTTATTACATCCGAATACATTGATCTACCTATGTGTGGGTTAGGACCTTAACATGTCCGTCCCCTTAAAAAAAGCCTTGTCCTCAAGGCTTGAGATGTGGAAACTGCGGCAGAATGGTAGCTGGTTCCCAAGTGGCATCTGCTGGAGTCATATCTTTCCACTGTACTGGCACTTCCTTGATGGTTCTTTGATGCAGGCAACGCTCACGCTGGTCCAAAATTACTTCTCGTTGTAGCCAAATGGATCCTTATTCAGCTAACTCTGGAAGGTTGGTTTGAATTTGGCACCTGGTTCCAATCACCTTCTTCAAGCATGAAACATGAAAAACAGGATGTAGCTTCAACTGGCTGGGCAAAGATAACTGATATGTGACTTGTCCCACATGCTTGAGAACTGTGTAAGGGCCATCAAATTTGGGGGCTAGCTTCTAACACTGCTCGGCCTTGAGGGAAGTATGCTTATATGGTTGCAGTCGCAGAAACACCTGATCCCCTTCTACAAATTGACGTTCGGAGCGGCCTTGATCTGCTTGTTGCTTCATTCTATTCTGGGCCATGACCAAATTCTCTTTAAGTGTACGAAGGATATCCTCTCGGACTGTAAGTGTTTGGTCAAACGCCTGGACCTTCGAGGTACCCGGTAAGTATGAGAGAACTGAAGGTGGCTTCTGTCCATATACTGCTTCAAAAGGAGTCATGCGAGTGGCTGTATGGTATGTAGTGCTGTACCACCATTCAGCGAGGGGTAACCATTGAGCCCACTGGTGTTGTTTTTCAGAGGCAAAGCACCGCAGATATGTTTCCAAACACTTGTTGACAACTTTCGTTTGGCCATCTGTCTGGGGATGATAAGCTGAGGTGAGATGCAATTGTGTGCCTTGTAGCTTAAACAGTTCTTGCCAAAAATTGCTTGTGAAAGTTGGGTCTTGATCAGAAACAATAGAGTTTGGCATGCCATGAAGCTTGAAGACCTGATCCATGAAAAT
>SNQJ01S0021569.1:88133-98272 GCA_010110895.2 Picea sitchensis
ATGAAGAGTATAAATAAGAGGCAAGGCTCTCTTGTGAAATGGACATTTTGGGAGAATCTCTTGTGTATCTCTTGAGCATGAATTGAAGATCTATTCCGAGAGATAGAGTGTGAGGAGGATCTCATGGACATATCAAAGTTTCGGTAATGTATGAGATCATGACAGAAAAAGATCTGGAGGTTCAGAAACCCCAGTTTCTAAGGTGTACGCGGGCTATAGTGAGCCAGGGCACATACATACATGGGCTGTATGAAGACAGGGCACATACATTTGATGAAGTCATGGAGGTTGGTGCTTGAGCTAATGATAGGCTCTTTAAGACTAAAGCAGGTTCTAGATATGCATTCTATGGGTTCATATCTATCACTGAGACTCTGGTATGGTTACATTATTGCCTAGATGGATACTCTTGATTTTTGTGTAGTGAATTTTTAAGGCATTCTTGGTATGACTGTTATGATGTGATTTGTGTTGATTGATGGAATGAGCAACACTCTTATGATTCAGTGATGATATGATTGCTATAGTATATTGGTTGCTTATACATGATTGAGTAGAATTCATATTATATGGTTGAGAATCATGAATAAGTTATTAGATAGCTTGGATGTGTTGTGACTGGCTATGGGTCAGTTTGGACAGTGAAAGAAAGAAGAGAATATGATTTCAGGTTGTAGAGGATTTGAGTTGATTTTGAAGAGAAAACCCTAAGTAAATCAGAAGGCATATGCAGGCTTTAATACAGAATGACCACGTACACACGAGGGTTGTAGTGAGCCAGAGCATGTACACACACAGGCTGCACTACTGATAGGTCCTGTACCTATGACAGATTGATATTTGTGGAGGATTGTTGCCTCATCTCAGTTGGTGTTGAGGATGTAAGTTGAGTCTTTCATATAGATATGGTGCTCTTGTAGAGTTGTACTCTATTCAGTTGTTGCTGAAAAACCCCAAGGATTGAAGTCCGTAATAAATTGTATATACATCTTGTGTTCTTTGTGTTCCTTGTGGTGATTATTTGTTGATGATACATCATTGATATATGTTGTTGATATATGTTCACATCTAACTAGGTTATAAATGACAACAATAACTAATGAGTAAATGGTGATTGCTAACTAATGAGTTTTGTGTAAGAAGGAAGTTTTGGGAAAAAGAGCTCCACACTCATTCACCCTCCCCCCCCTCTAAGTGTGGTCGGTGTGTCCAACAATTGGTACCAGAGTAGGCCTTCACTATAAGCCTTAACAAGCTTGGAGGAGATCTATAGACACACAAATGGATGATGAAGTTCCAATCCTTGATGAGGAAAACTATTCTACTTGGAGAATAGATATGAGAGTGCATTTGAAGGGAATGGGAGCGGGTATTTGGAAGGCAGCCATTGGTGGATCAGTTTCTTTGAAGAACAAGTCAAAGTTTGTAGCACAAAGGGAAGGAAAGAAGAATGATGCATTGGATCTCAAGACCATTCTTAGTGGACTCTCAAGCCCTATCAAAGAGAGCATGGTACAATGCACTTCTGCCAAGGATCTATGGCTAAATCTAGAAGAGACATATCAAAACAAGAAATAATATGTTAAAGACCACTCCATCAAGATCATTAAAGGTAAACAATCTCCAAAATCTCTTGAATGCATTATTTCTAAATGTGATCTTGAAAACACTTCAAATGAAGACAAAGAATCAAGTGATGATGTTAGCACAAATGAAGATCTTGAAGACATTTCAAATGAAAGAAAAGAATCATGTGATGACATTGGCAAAAAGGAATATCTCAAAAGTATTTCAAATTAAGGTAAAGAATCTCCAAAGACTCTTGATTGCAATGATTCAAAATGTGATGATGTTGAATTTTTCTCTACAAGTGAAGAAGAAAATCTAGAAATAGTTTGTGTAGAGTTTGATGGTAGTTATCCCATGGAAAGAATAGAAGAAGATCTATTATAAATTCAAAAGAAAGTTGAAGATGGTTTATATGAATATCAATGACCATTATTATATAGACTATAGCTATATTTTGGATAACACTAAGAAGTTTCTTAGGAGGAGTCAAAGGCACATCTTGAAGTTAAAGGGAATGATCAAAGAACAAGAAGAGATTAATAAGACTCAATTAGAAGAAAAGGAAGAAGATATCACAAGACTAAAGAATGAAAAAGAAGATATAAAGGTAGATGATGAGATTAGAATTTTTTTTGAAACTATTGTCCATCTCAAGACCCAAATTGAAGAAGCCAAAAGGGTAGAGGAACTATTGAAGAATCAAAATAATGAAAAGGAAGAGTCATGCCATAAGTCAGAAGATGAATTTGTTGATCTTAGAAAGAAAATAGATAAGTCAAACACATTCTTTAATAGCTCACTAATCTTGAATAAGATCTTGGAAAGTCAAATATCACCAAATGGTAAATCAGGTCTTGGATACAAGAAAGAAGCTACAAATGTTGAAGCAAGCACCTCAAAGAAGCATGAGGTAAAGGATGAAGAAAAGGTTGCAAGTCAACCATCTACAAAAGGCAAGGAAAGTTTCAAAAGAACTAAGCAATAAAGACATCAAGAAGCTACCTTTACACCTCAAAGAAAATGGACATGAAAGCAAAGGTATGAAAGTGTTTTTCATGGTCAATGTTATTCATGTAATGAATATGGTCACAAAGCTTTGGAATGTAGATCTTATGAAAGGAGATATAATGGAAGATTTTATAAAAGATGTTGGAGATGTGATCAAGTTGGACACATTGCTATTCACTGTCACATCATGAGATGCTACAACTATAATGGATTTGGCCACAAGTCCAAGGAGTGCTGGAACACAAGAAGAAAGTCTATGATAAGGACTTCGCATAGCATGACTAGAAGAAGGAATGAAGTAAGGAAGGGAGACATATTTGAAAATATGGAAGCTTGGAGCTCAAGTTCTGAGAAGCAGGGACACCTTTAGAAGTGGGTGAAGAAGCCTGAGAAACCAGAGAAGAATGGAAGCCTTAAGGGAGGCTCAAGTGTGTCATCTACTAAAGCATACGCAGGTGACAATGGTAACAGTTGCATACATACATAGGATGACCTTGAATATGTCACGTACATACACAAGTTGTCTATGCAGAAGCCTGCGTATATGTGGTAAAGCATTGGGAAAAAGGTAATTCACATGGGTTGCAACTTGATGTGATGGTATAACACTGTGTTGCAGGGTCTGACATTGTTTATTGCAGGTTTTGACACTGTTTGCTGCAGGTTTTCATGATTCTATATTGGATTATGTAAAGTGATGATAAAAAATAATGGAAGGCCATATTGGATGCATGGCACTAACCCATGAGTATGGATTGAGGCATTTTTTTGTTGAAGAACAATGCTGGTTATGACAGTGAAGTTAATGGTACCTTGGTTATGTGATATATCATGATGATGCTAGCCAGTGATGTCATTGATATATTTGAAGCATAATACTAGCACATGTGTTGTTGGATGCTTGGTATTTGTTGCAGTGAATGGAGCATTGATGATGATCTATTGGTGTACATGGCTAGTACATATTTTGAGTTTCATTGATATATCTTATGATGTATTATTGGAAGCTTACTTATTGGAAAACTTGATGCATGCATTTGGCATATGGATGGGCTACATATTAGGACATGTAGTTGGTGAGTTGATGAGGTAATCATGTTGTACATCATTGATGAATCATAGATTGATCTATAGTTGATGTATACTTGGTACATTTCTAGTACATTGGTAGAGGCACCTACTAGCAGTATGATTGACACATATTTTATGGAGGATTTGGCATACATGTATGAGGATTCATCATGTTGTGGTATTGGTGCATGGTTGATGTACTTGCTTGGTACAACTAGTGATACATGTTAATGTACATGTTTGGTACACTCATAGATGGCATATGCTTGATGATAGTACACCATTGGTATTACTTGATTAGCACAACAGTTGGTATTTGTTTAAGATACATGGTTATGACACTTGGTTCATGATGGAGACATATCATGAGTGATATGACACTTGTTTGGCATATTGGTAGATGCACATTGTTTGGAATGTTGGTAGATGTGCATGGTCGACATATTGGTAGATGCACATGGTTGGTATGGCATGAGTTTGATGCATGAACAGGTCCAAGGATCATCATATGGTAGCATATTGTTCATCTTACAGAGACGATAGGGGGAGTCATTCTTATTCCCATGGTTCTAGGAGGAAAAAAGAGCCCTATACTTGAAGAAAGAGCACAGAGGCATGGTTCCAGGGGGAGCAATGGTCACAGGGGGAGTATGAGTGATGTATCTTTAGAATTACATCAAAGTAATATCCCTGATTCATAAAGGGAGAGATTATTTAGAGGAATATCAAAGGAATTCAGACAAGGGGAGTAGCCCCAAGGAGAGTTCAAATAGGGGGAGCAACCCCAAGGGGAGAATGGCCCTTTGCCATTGATGTCAAAGGGGGAGAGATAATCACATTGATGTGATTGATGTTTATTGATGGGGAGAGATAGTCATATTGATATGTTTGAATAATATTGATGTAGAGCATGCCTTGTCTAGATGTTGACATCAATGATTGGTGTTAACATCAATGTTGGTATTGCCATCAATGCCAAAGGGGGGGACTGTTGAATCATGTTTTCATTGATGCCAATGGTTTGATTGATTGATGTCATTTATTGATGTCAAGTGATTGATTGATTCCAAAGGATTGTTTGATTGATGATTGATGTAAAATGTAATATGTATTGTCCTTGATGAGAATGGATAGATGTCAAGTATATGATGCATTGATACATGATGCAAAGATGAATATGGATCGATATGATTTCTTTGATATATGATGCATAGTTAGATTGATCATTATAGTCTTATCATGGTTGAGAAGGTGCACAAATGGATGAACTCCAAAGCGGTCTCCTTATGGTGAAATCCCTCATGAGAAGACGCTTTACGGTTGAGTTATCCTAGAAGAATGGTTGGAGGACCCATGTTTGATTGTGGAATAATGAGATGAAGATCAATGAAGTTGTTAGTGAAACTATCCTAGATGGATAGTGCTTGTCATGCCGTTTTCGGTGGTATGTGGAATGTCACATAAATCCTCATGGTTTGAGAGTTATGGCCTTACAAAGTTGGAGGACCCTCATATGTTGGCTTGAATCCCCAAAAGGTCAAACAATTCAAAGAGATTGAAAAGAAGAAATCATTATTTAAATGATAAAGTAAAGTGACAAAGTCAAGAAGGATTATTTAAATAATAAAGTGAAGTGACAAAATAAAAGAAGATTATTTAAATAATAAAGTGAGGTGACAAAGTCAAGGAGGAATATTTAAATGATAAAGTAATGGAGAACTTTCTAATTATGGAAAGTGGTTAACCCTAAAATGAGAAAAATAGGTTAAGTGACCTAGAAGTGGGTTAAGTGACCTAGAAGATGAAGAGTATAAATAAGAGGCAAGGGTCTCTTGTGAAATTCATATTTTGGGAGAATCTCTTGTGTATCTCTTGAGCATGAATTGAAGATCTATTCTGAGAGAGAGAGAGAGAGTGTGAGGAGGATCTCATGGACGCATCAAAGTTTCGGCAATGTCTGAGATCATGACGACAAAAGTTCTAGAGGTTCAGAAACCCTATTTTCTGAGGTGTATGCGGGCTACAGTGAGCCAGGGTACGTACATAAGCGGGTTGTATGAAGACAGGGCGCGTACAGTTGATGAAGTCATGGAGATTGGTGCTTGAGCTGATGATAGGGTCTTGAAGATTGAAGCAGGTTCCAGATTTTCATTCTATGGGTTCAGATCTGTCACTAAGACTCTGGTATGGTTACATTATTGCCTTGATGGATATTCTTGATTGTTGTGCAGTGAATGCTTAAGGCATTCTTGGTATGGCTATTATGATGTGATTTGTGTTGATTGATGGAGTGAGCAACACTCTTATGACTCAGTGTTGATATGATTGCTATAGCATACTGGTTGCTTATACATGATTGAGTAGCATTCATATTGTATGGTTGAGAAGCATGAATAAGTTATTTGATAGCTTAGATGTGTTGTGACTGGTTGTGGGTCAGTTTGGACAGTGAAAGACATAATAGAATACGATTTTAGGTTGCAGAGGATCTGAGTTGATTTTGAAGAGAAAACCCTAAGTAACTCAGAAGGAATACGCAAGATATAATACAGACTAAATGCATACACATGCGGGTTGTAGTGAGCCAGAGCGCATACACACGTGGGCTGCACTACTGACAGGTCGCGTACCTGTAACAGATTGATATCTGTGGAGGATTGTTGCCTCATCTCAGTTGGTGCTGAGGATGTAAGATGAGTCTTGCATATAGAGATGGTGCTCTTGTAGAGTTGTACTCTATTCAGTTGTTGCTGAAAAACCCCAAGGATTGAAATCCATAATAAAAATAAAATTGTTTATACATCTTGTGTTCTTTGTGTTCCTTGTGGTGATTGCTATAGCAGGAAAACCCCCTATGGAATACACCAGGGTTCTAAAGTGCAGGCAGAGATAACCATCTAAAGTCTCCTACTTTTAACAACTATCCCGACATTACCCCACAATCCTACATAAAAGAAAAAGTATAGGGATCCAGTAGTCTTACCTTAAACTCTGTGTCCGATGTCAATCCCTTTGCGCTTAGTTGTTTCTCGATTGCAAGTCTCCTCCCAAGGCTGACCTGCATTCACAAAAAGACAAAAAAGAAACTACAAGCATGCATTCTATATATGGATTAGTGGGTTAGATATCATAACCAAAATGTAAATAAATCATAACGATTGAAGACATCATTTGGCGGGACGGAAAACGTATTTCTTTATATTAATCTTACAAAAGTCCCTTACAATATGAGATCAACAACTACTCCTTGAACTTGGTCTTGGTATCCTCTTCAGCATGCACCAACTACTTCCACGTATCCTTCTCCTCTTTAGTCCTCTCTAGGGAAATGGCAAGGGTTTGCAATGGAGGAAAAGGGAATTCTGGCTCAAACTCACAATTTGGCTGCAAAATATTGGGGCAAAAGGGGGAATACTGAAATGGGTAGAGTTTCTTTGCTCTCGTTCTTCCCCTTGGAATGGGACCCCAACACCTTCTTTCATAGGCCAAAAAATATAGTAACGGTTGGGTGACTGGCTATGGGCGGTCAAATGGTTAGGTAACGTCCCAAACGCCCATATCCCTTTGCAATTTTTTTTTCGTGCTTTTTGTGAGTATACGTGTGTTGTAATGGTGCAACTAGCATATATACATGGGAAATAATGGTGCAAGGCATGCACATCTTCAAAAATATGTTTTTTTAGAAGATTTGTATAATGATGGCTTGGAAAACATAGCAAGTAAGATGGCCTGATGCCAGGTATGCATGTCTGGTGCAATTTAGGGTTATAACATATGCCCCCTAATGTGTGAGGTCAGAAGATCATATGATGGCCGAAATACATTACAAATCTTCACCAATGTACGAAGTGAGTGAGCCCAGAGACCAGAGTTCGGGAGGTGCCATCTGCAAAATAACAATTTGTCTCACCGAGGCGGGCATACCCATGCTCAGGATGAAATAAAATCATGTCTTCCAATCAAATACACTATAGATCCATGTCATATAACTATATAAAGTTCAATCGTGAGCAATACACAATGGATATACATCTCAAAATCAAAATATATACATGTATAGTATCCATCTTTAAGAAGCCAATGATGCCTAATGGTTGGAGGTGAGGACTTCAGAGCTCGAGCAACAACTTCAAGATCTTCAAATTTAGGGTAGGAGTGTAATATCAGTGTACGACTTTATTATCCAGAGGTCTTTGACGGCTCGTCGGGAATAGACAAGAGGATCTCAGTAATCAGGCAGAGAACTTCATTGATTTTGAACAAGGACTTGATTGGATTTTCAGGATGGCCGGGCATGATCACAAGAGACAAACTGCAGAAGGGTCGACTCAAATTTAGTAAGACTTCCCTTAGACAAAAGCACGACAAATCATGAGACTCGGGCATCATGGCATTGACATAAGTTCACGATGTAGGAGGCAACACAAACTCTTCATATGGTTGGAAGGATAACCAAACGGAGGAGGACACAACTCTATGTAGTGAGAACAAATTCCTAAGGTCATATTAAATCATATATCTTGACGAACAAACATAAGGATGTGCTTTGTCCAAAGGCGACTCATTGTGTTGTTAACAAAAAGAAAATACATTTCCCTTCCTCTTTTTGGGGTATATTTGATTTTTTTTTATCTTTTTCAATAATTTTGGAAAGCTTGAAAAGGAATAAAAGAATGCTACATTAAAAAGGAGGAATGAGTGTCGCATACACACTAGTTCCAAGCACAAGGAACACACTGATGCTCAGAACAAGGAAACATATGCAGGAAAAGGACACTCAGGAAAATTCCTCCATGAGTCAAGGTGTCAAGACGCAAAGGAAAAGTGATACAAGGCTTGCATTATAAGGCATGCTTCAGATGGTTTAGTTGAGAGTAACATGGAGCCGACATTAGGCCAAAGATGCAGGAATGAAAATGTGATTAATAAGACACAATGATAACGTCCTTCAATGTAATTTTAACGAGCCCAGAGAAGGTAAGCTCAATGGTTTTTCATTTTTAGAGAGTCTGAAAAAACGTAAAATAAGACTCCACTGGGGTACCTTTTTCGAAGGTAGTCTAGTCTGTTCGAAAAAAGGGGTAAACCTACACCGAAAAGACGTCTATTCAAAACCATTTTAACGAGTGTGACAAAGACAATATCACTTGGCAATCTTTTCATATTTAAGGAGTCTGAAAAGAGCTTAACTATGGACTCCGTAAGGGATGTTCTTCTGGACCAATTTAACGAGTGTGAATAAACAAGATCACTCAACGATCTTTTCAATTTTAGGGAGTCTGAAAAGAACTATGGACTCCGTGGGGGTTCCTTTTTCGTAAATTTAGTCCCTCCGGCCCAAAAAAGGGTTACAATTATACCTGAGAATACTCTTCTAGCGAACCGAAGCTTCTAGAGTATACCTTTGTTCATACAATTGACCGTCCAGACCGAAAAAGGGGTAAACTACCGCGGGACAGACGTGCCTTCAAATTTTAATTTAGCGAGCGTGAAGGGAAAAAAGATCGCTCAACAATATTTTCATGTTTAAAGGGTCTAAAAAGGGCTTAAAACAAGACTTGTCATTATTTGGAAGTCCCAAGGGTGAGGTCAAGAGTGATGATGAATCATGCAAATGAGGCTCAAACTCATAATTAGGAAAAACTAACAAGGACTCTCGAGCCTATAGTCGTTAACGATGGTGTGGACGCCAAAAGAAAAGAGGATCTAACTAGGGCATCCATGTAAAGGCAAGCTCTACCACTAAATTACGACACTTCTAAAGAAACAATGATGGTTTTGTGTCACAACTCGGTGGGGTCGATCCTATGGCAAAGCGAAAAAGACAACGAGATGGAGAAAGTGGAGGTGGAATCCTAACTTAGATGAAAAAAGTTGGAAAAATGACTTTTTTACCAAAGGACCTTTTAAAAAGACCCAACTCTCCAAAAAGTTTCCCAATACCCAAAGTAACACTTATCGTACCATTCGATAAGAAACTCATGAACCATACTAAACAATTTTCAAGCTAGAAAAAAACGACAAAAGGGTCCAAAAAATGACAAAAAGGGGCCAAAAAATCTATAAATAGAAGTTGGCAGCTCATTATCACCATTGCAATTTGAGAAATTGACTAAAAGTAAAAAAACACCCCTTTGCTAAAAGAGTTGATTCGGGGAGCTTTAGTGGACAAAACGAATTTCCGCTTGGACTAAGTAAGTACAAACTAGCCCCTCCTGCATTTCCATTCTTCCTTTTGGCATTTCCTTTTGTTTTTTGGGGGGGCACTGACCTTTAAAAAGGTCATCCCTACATGTAAGCGGGATGTCCTGGGACAACACGTGTATGCCCACATGCAGAGAAAAAGTTGCATGCGTGCATACGCCACTGTGTCTACTACAGCCCGCATATACCCTTTGTTAGTGCTCTGTAATTTGCCCAAGGCTGTGAGGCAGTCGCAGAGGCAACATCAAAACCACTTTGAGTCTTGGATCTAGCCCTCCAAGACTCAG
>SNQJ01S0021570.1:0-20787 GCA_010110895.2 Picea sitchensis
TTTTATGTGCTTGATGAACAATGTGCTCAGCAAATTCCTAGAAAACATTGTACTGGTTTTTATTGACAATACATTAATTTTCTCCAAGAATAGAGAGGAATATGAGGAACATCTTAGACTTGGGCTTCAAGTGCTAAGAGAACATCATTTCTATGAAAAATTTAGCAAGTGCGACTTTTTCCAGAAGCAAATACATTACTTGGGCCATGTCATATCTGAAAAAGGAGTAGCAGTAGACACTGACAAGATCCAGTCTATCATGGAATGGCCTACCCCAAAAGATGTTTCAGATATCAGATCCTTTATNATATCAGATCCTTTACGGGCTTAGCAGGATACTATAGGAGATTTATAAAAGGATTCTCCAAGATTGGTTGTCCAATCACTGCCCTCCAGAAGAAGGGAGCTAAATTCATGTGGACACAAGAATGTGAAGAAATATTTCAATCCCTGAAACACCTTCTGACCCATCCACCCGTGTTGAAGATTGTTGATCCCAAAAATGACCTCCTCGTGTGCACAGATGCCTATAAGGAAGGGCTCAGGGGAGTCCTTATGCAAGAAGGAAGTGTAGTCTGCTATGAATCCTGAAAATTGAATGAGCATGAAGCCAACTATGTGACCCGTGATCTAGAGATGGCCACCATAGTGCATGCCTTGAAAATGTGGAGGCATTGCCTACTGGGAAGGAAATTCGTACTCATAATAGACCACTGTGGATTGTGACATCTGTTTGACCAACCAAAACTCAATACTAGACAAGCTAGGTGGATGGCCCTTCTTAGTGAGTTTGATTTCGAAATCAAACATATCAAGGGAAAGGAAAATAAGGTGGTCGATGCCCTTAGCAAAAGTATGAAAACAATTCATATGGCAGCAGTGAGCACCTACAAGACCAACGTCAGGGAAAGAGTTAAGAATGTAAAAGAAATAGACACATTCTTCCAGACCGTGACCTTGTACCTGGAGCAAGAACCCACAGGGATAAAGTATGAAGGCTACCAGATGATAGATGGAGGCCTGCTAACTTACAGAAATATATTGTATATTCCATATTGTGACGACTTGAAGAGGTTCATAATGGATGAACTACATAAAAGACCATATACTAGTCATCTAGGATACCAGAAGATGATCACGGCCACCAGGAAACAATTATATTGGCCTGTATTGAATAAATACATAGTTGATTACTTATCTTTATTGATCTTCGATCTTAACCCTTGCATAGGTAGGAGAGTGGACTCGACAAAGTCCTGAAAGTTTCGGCATTTCAGCATCTGGGAAACCAGAGGGAAAGACCCCCCGTCTTTGCAAGTCATGAAATCCTGGTATACGAAACCCCGACGCTCTCTATGGATGAGTCGGTTTAGTGTGAATAAGTTTCGACATTTTAGCATCTGGGAAACCAGAGGGCAAGACCCATTGTCTTTGTAAGTTGCGAAATCCTGGTATACGAAACACCGACGCGCTCTATGGATGAGTCGGTTTAGTGTGAATAATTTTTGACGTTTCAGCATCCGAGAAACCAGAGGGAAAGACCCCTCGTCTTTGCAATTCATGAAATCCTGGTACACGAAACCCCTATGTGCTCTGTGGATGAGCCGATTTAGTGTGAATAAGTTTCGGTGTTTCGACATTTCAAGGGACAGAGAGCCGGGGAGAGCTCGTGCACAGAAATCCTGAAACGCGAAAGTTGGAAGCGCCTTTTTGGTAAGGCCTGTGGTCATATCCAATGATCACATGGAGGAGGATAAGGGAAGGGATGTTTTGTGCTAGGCCCCATAGAAATTTCGGGGATTCTGTCCCTCGAAAAAAGAAAAAAAAAAGACGAAAAATCTAGGTTGTCGTTGTGGGTGTGTGACAAATTTGTATCATATCATGGTTACAATACTTGGCCTACCTGGGATCATGTCCGAGTTGTACAAAAACTCCATTTGAAGTACTCTTAAAAGGAGAAACTCTCTATCCTAACCCCCTTTATCAAAAGTCGAAATTAAGAATGAAAAATCATATTATGTGTATGCATTTGAAAAATATGAATTATGTGTTGATTGTGAATGAATATAATGTTGACTAACAACAAGTGTTTTTTCCTGCACAACAAGTGGACAATCAACCATGGGAAACTGCAGACGTGTAGAATGGTGACGCACCACAAAGTGGGGGATGGCTCCCACAATAGAGACGAAGATTCTGACAAAAGGAGAGCGGTAGAGACCCCTCCATATCTAGCTGAGACTGTGAGAAGCCTCATGGTTGAACTACAGAGCTGCAAGGCTGAAAATGAGAGGTTGATAAAAGAGCAAGAGAAGCAAACATAAATTAATGCAGTCTTGCTGAAGAGTTTATCCGACATACAAAGGCAATTGCAGCATGGACCTGACACCAGTCACGTGGACCAACGACAGACAAAGAAAAGTCAAAGTCCACCTGAGATACATAAACGTGGTCTTTTAAGTGGCCACACTGGGAAGAGCACCTCGATAAAGGTCCACCTGAGAGATAAGGGACAAGCGTCTGACGATTCCTCTGGAAAGGAAACTGGCGATTCGGAGGAATCTTCTAGTAATAGAACTAGTTCTTATTCTCAAAGAAAATGGAAGAAGAGAAATCATTCCAAAAATCATAATCTTTAAGAATTCAAGAAGGCCAAACCAGCCTCTTTCAATGGTGAAATAAAGAAGGGAGAGGAAGTGGAGGCCTGGCTGCTTGGACTAAAGAAGTATTTTAGAGTCCATGACTTCTAGGAAAACTTGAAGGCCCGAGTATCCACTTTCAACCTGAATGGGAAGTATTCCATTTGGTGGAAAGACCTTAAGAACGTAAAAGGGATTCGCGAAGAAGACCTCTCTTGGGAATAGTTTGAGAAATACTTCAGGAAGAAGTATCTGTTGGAAAAGTATTTCGACGAAAAGACTAAATAATACTATGAAATCAAGCCGAGGCAACTCACCATAGAAGAATATGTCATCAGATTCCTCGAGTTGCTGACGTATGTACCCTATATAAAAGAAAAAAAGTCAAACATGCAATGATTCATCAGTGGACTACCTAAGGACTATCAAAACAGGATTGAGTTTGACGAGCCAAAGACCCTACAGGACACTATCCAAAAGGCAATATATTGTTATGAACAACTTGGGCATCGGACAGAACCTCGCGAAGGCTAGAAGCAGAAGAATAGTTCGGGATTCCAGAAAAAGGGGTTTAAATCCCCAAAATTTAAAAACTATAAAAAGGACTCAAGGAAGAGCTTCCCAACTCGAAGTGTACACTAGCAGAATTTCCCCTCTGTAATATACCTCAAAATTTACATGTAAAAAAAAAAAAATATGTATTTAATTATTCTTCTTACTGGGTATTTTGAGTTGATATTGTGTCTTTAAAGTTTCAGTCATTCGTCAATCATGATGTACAGTAGTCCTTTGCCTCTTTGTCTCTAACCGATTTTATCATATTGTCACCTCTTCCTATTCTAGTACTGAGTTATATATGCGATCATAGGTACATAGATAGGGATACCTTGTTTTTTAATTGCAACTTGGTAATACCCACCGTTTTGTTTCCAAAACCCACTTTATGTTAAGGGGTATAACTACTTAGAATCAATGGTCATAGGTGTGAAGCCTTATGATAAACGACCTTGTATAAATATTATTACAGGGTCTATGAGAAGAAGTTAACACCATTCGGCATACTTTTAAAACAAACCCTTTTGGGTTAAAATTCGAACACTAAACTATACAAAAGCATAAGCGCGAGTGGCTAAACCTTGGGTAGGATATGGTTAAAGTAAAGGTAGTTGGGAATTCAATGTATAACCGGTGTAACCAGGTGATAAACGAATTAACCCTACATAGGCCATCCGGGATCCTCGCCATTAATTCTCTGAGCAAACACAACCGGTTGGAACCTTCTCATCTTAAAGGCCTATCTGCAACATTTATGACGATCTGAGGTAGGTCTAATCGTTACAGAGTTCGACCAGTGTGCCTAATGAAATGTCAGCACTTACCATTTGTTCACATGGCCAAGTATGATTCCCACTCATCCTCCATTACTCCATACGAAGGGTATCCCATAGCTCTCACTTCATTTCGGTCTTGTCTTGGTGAAGGAAAAATGGAACACTCTAGACTAAACTTTGTTTTAGTTTTCTGTCTTAGCAACGTGGTCATGCTACTGTGAAATCAGACCTTGTTCCAGGTGGAAGAGCTCTTGGCAGCAGAATCCTCGATGGACCACCCTATATGCGGTAAGTCGACTTGGATATCATTTTGCATTCGGGTCTTTCTATCTCATCGAGTAGTTTTTGGTAACTCCAGTTCACAAAGAGATCCTTGGTAGCATTCTTGTTTTATATCAGTGTTAAAATAGCAAAAGGGAAAGCGGGGGTGCTCTAGTAGGGTTTAGGGTTCTCGCAGCTTATCCTCTCTCTGTACTGGCTTTCCTGTCAAGCCCAAGCCATATTTCTCTTGTGGAAGGTCTTATCCTGATGTCTATTGAAAACGTGCATCTGAGATATTCTATTTAATTATTTTCTTAACTGAACTTTCGTATTGGGTATGGCTTCCTTCGTTAGTTAATTCCTAGTTGACAGAGTATATAACTGGCCTTTCCTATGTGTAATAGACCTCTCGGTACATTGTGGATCTTAAAAAGAGTTCTGTGTTTAAACCTTAAACTCACTGGTATTATTATACTAATTATAGGTGTCGTCCTAAAGTCCAGAGGTGGTTTAATCCTTTCTGTTTATATTTAGACTGTTATAATGGATCGATGTTTGCTATTTCTTTACGCTCATTATATTCATGTTATCCCTGTTTATGATTTCTTTGGGTTAAAAGTTGGTATTCGTCACTAATGATGAGCCCCTTTATTATGCGAGGGTACCCATCAGGGAGGCACGAGCTCCTCTTCCCTCCTCGGTCTGGGAGCACAAGGTTTGGCACAAATGGCGAAAGATATAAAATCTGCTATTATAGTTAAGTTCCTTTCTCATTTCATTCTGTTCTTTTTAAATGGTTATGTTATTGTTTGTCAGATACATTTTTAATGTTTCACCTTATTTCATGCAGGGTGTGATCACGTTGTGGAAGGGGAACGCCCTCTTCACTCTTCCAAGAGGTACTTGGGTTCAACTACAAAGGCTCTTTGTCTAAGTCAATACAAGTTACTAGCACCGATGATTAAGGCTACGTCTCGTTCTTAATACTGTGAAGATCTTTCGTTTTTCTAGTTCTGTATTAGTTTTTTTTAAGGGTACACCATAATTTGTATTAATGACTAGTACATCAAAAGTGCGCCAAGCTTATGCTTGGTTGGATTCGTGATATCTAGACAGCCATTTCCTTAAATGATTATGAACAAATTGTTGGGTTTTTATTTGTTGTGGATATTATTGAAGTAACAGGATTTGTAACTGATGTTACTGTGCTTAACATTCTCTTCTAAATTTTTCCGAAAGAGTTCAGTTTGTCAATACAGAGTTGAATTCTTTCTTGAATTTCTCTAGTTAATTTCCCAGAATTAATTACACAGTCATCCCAATATGATTTAACCATGTATGGTAATGAATCTACAGCTAGCACAAAAGTGTTGTGTTTACGGGAGGTTCATTCCCACCGGTACTATGCGCTTGTATTCAAAACTTCCAAGTTTTTGTTGAAGTTCGGGCACTTATTTATGTTATACAAACAAAATAGTAATGGTAGGAGTTTAGCCTGAGCCTCGCTTTTCCCTAATCGTGACTGGTTTCTCTCATGTATTTTTCTTTACTCGTTCATATCATATACCCTAATTTGTCATGAATTACATATTGCACTGTAGCTACGCTATGCAATTTATATTTTGAATTTCGTTCCTATTTCATCCATTAATCTAGAATTTGGTCGATCTCCTCACCAGAATTAAGTCAGTTTGTTCATGCGTCGATACTACTAAACCATACCATAGTACCTATGCTCCAACGCTTATGTATTGGGGTCTGTGGATTTTGCTGGATTATTTTCCTACGAGTATGTTTATACACATTTATATATATTACCCGACTCTGTTTATAGTCAGTTTTACTTCAGCATCACTGTAGCATTTATAAATATTACCCATTATATAATATGTCTTTGTTCATATTATACCTATACAGATCTACGTGTATGTCGAATATAATCTCAGCGTTGCAGGGTATATTTACTTATAGTTTGAACTTGTATACTTATTAGTGAAGGTTCACTGTATACTATAGTCATCTACAGGAAATATAATTTCTCCATAGGGAATGGTACGCTTGGCTACAAATACACTATGCAAGAAAATCAATTTCCTTTTGTTCAACAGATTTCATTAGGAAGGTAGTTGTAGATGGTAATCATCGAACAGCCTTTGTCTATGTTTTTGGATGCATGCTAACTTGAAGGATTTCACTATACCCATAACCAATTCACCCCATAGAGATAGAGATATTAAAATTCGGTATAGGAAATAACACACAGCAATTATATGATCATTAAAATAGATACTAGGAACCACTTCACTACAAATTTAACATGTTCAGTACCATAGATATAAAATCATGTGAACAGGTAGGGGTTAGAGTATCATATCTGAACTAAACTCACGAAAAAACAAAGGGAACAACCACGTTCCTCCCAACCATAGAACCGAGCAGCCAAGATCACTTGCACGGTTCACCCCCTAGCCTGACCATGAGTATATGAGGGCGAACTTGGAAACCCCTCTTCCGCAATGTCCTTTGAACCGGTAGTCCCACCTTGCCTTACACCCATTTAGTGTTCGTAACAACAAGGGAAAAATCAATATTTTTCCTTTCCAGCATACTTGGAAGCATCCTGCCTCCTCACATATTCTTATTTATCAATTTGCCTAGGTTTTTTCCATCCTTTGGGAATTTTTGCAGCTTTCTAAATCCCTAATTTTCAGGGGCTGCCAGTGGCCAATTCACTGATTTGCCACTTGTAAAAATCAGCCTAGAGGTAGTTCCAGCATGTTCCCCTCTCATGGAGTGATGCAGGAGAATCTCCCACATCAAGGAGCCAGCGCGGAAGACAAAGGACAGCTGGACGAACCAGCACAAATTTTGAGTTTCTCTTGGATTTGATGCGCGAACATTAATGTGGAAATTTAATGAAGCGCACTTGTATATTGTAAATGGACCTTGAGAAGATTTCTCTCGTCCTTAGTAGGTAGGAGGTATTTAAGATAGTTAATGAAAGGTAGATAGAATTTAATTCTAGACTAGACAGTTGAGAGCACAAGAGGGAAACGGGATATAGACACCCTCATTGTGTATTGTATTATTATATGGATGAAGAAGAAAGAGCAAGAGCCAGCAGAGAGCTATGTAAGAACACCCATGTACATATATTTGGATTAATAGAAGAGTTGATTCAAATTCATGGTTTTGTGTTTGTTCTCTGTGTATTGATGTTGAATGATATGCTCATTAATGTTTTCTTCCTATTACACATTTGGTTTATATGATGTGTATGTGATTTCATGTTTGAGTTTGGAATCTGAGAGGAAGAAGGAATCAGTTTCAATTGTTTCTCTATTTGAGCCAGAGGATTCCTACAAGGAGTGCAGTTGAAGTGTCCGCAAGGAGTACATTGACGAAGGGCTCAGATAGTTAAAATTTTGTTCTCATTCATCCAAAGGTGCAGTTGGGCACAAGAGCCGTGCAAGGAGTGCGCAGGCCAAGCTAAGTCTCAGAGTTGCGATTCTGAGCAGAGTATTGAGAGACTGTTGTTGCAGGTGTGTGCAGAGTCGAGGAACTTCAACACTTAGTCGTGGTTGAATATTTACCGTAAGGAGTGCGTGCAAGAGTTGCTTCTGAAGGACTTGAAGGTCGTGGAAAAGATCAGGAAGGATAAGGCCTTCAAACCCATTGAAGCAAAGCATAGGGAAGCTGCGACTAGAATTCTGTAAGAAGCATCGCAAGTTTTCACACAGGTGGACAAGTTCCGTGGAATAACACTTCATCATTTCGCAGAGTTCTCAAAGGAGGAATGGACGGTCGGTATTCTCTGAGGAGAATTCACGACATCCCGTGAGTCATTAGATCTCACAGAGGAGCAGGGAAGATACAGCGAAGGTATCAAGAGGTCAAAATCTCAGAAGGGCGGAGCCGTTGATCCGAGTCACAAGGACCGTCGGATTTGCGCGTGGAATCGGGCATCGGGGTTTCGTGGATTGAAACTCTGAAATATTGCAAAGGGAATTGTGAAATCACAAACCCCGAATTGTCGATGAGGTGAAGCATTGAATACTCAACTCGCGCGTGTGTCGGAGTTTCGGCACATCAGGACTCGGGAGTCGGGGGAAGTAAGTTGTTCGACATCGCAAGTGCCGAAATCGTGATAGGATAAGTCCCGACAAGGCAAAGGAAAGAATCAGCGTTGACTTGTATCGGGTCTCAGGGATTCGAGAACGGAGTGCTCGACCACTGACCTCGCGAAGTCACGAAGTCCGATCTTCCTATTTGTAAAGAAGGGGGATCACACGAGGATTGTTGTGGGTGCAGATTTCTCGACAGGGAATTAGAAGAACCATTGTAGTTCTTCGGGTCATGAGGAAGGAGAAGATCCTGTGAGCGGACGTGCTTGAGGGCGTGTTCCTGCGTCAGTTTGGTATCAAAGCATAGAAAGGTTCTTTGCTTTCTATAGCAGAGAAGGGAAAGAGAATTCACCATGCCACCGAGAAGAGATAAGCAATCACCCAATTCAGAGGATAGGGAAATGCCAAGAAGAAGAGGCAGACAGGTAACAGATCCAGTCATGGAGAGACAAATGTGAGATCTCCGAGCGAGACTCGAAGACATGGAGACAATGCAAAGATGCACAACTAGTGTGGGGGATCTTAGTTATTCTGAGAGTGAAGCCAAGGTTGAATGTGAAGAAAAAGTTGCAGTCGAAGATGCATCAAACAAGCATTTGATCAGAGCTATTGCTAGGATGGGTGCAAGAGCAAAGATGGACATTCTAGTTTATGAGGGAAGCTTGGATGCAGAGGAGCTTCTAGATTGTATTAGAGCTCTTGACACATAATTCGACTACGAAGACGTCGAAGAAGACAAGAAAGTCAAACATGTTGTCATGAGACTGAAGGGACATGAAACATTGTGGTGGGATGAACTACAAGATGACATACACTGCAAGGGCAAGCAAAAGATCAAAAGCTGGGATAGGATGATCACGAAGATGAAGGAGAAATTCATCCCGAGGGATTATCAAATTAATCTGTTCAGGAGGATGCAAAACCTGAGACAGAAGTTGATGACAGTGAAAGAATACACTGAGGAATTCTACAGACTGTACATCAGGTCAGGTCATCGGGAGAGCGATGATGAGAAAGTAGCCAGATATATGAATGGCCTGAGATATGATATCCAAGATGAGATGAGCATGGTAACCATCCGAACGGTGGAAGATACTTATCAGATATCTCTGAAAGCGGAAGAGAATCTGAGCCGAAAATAGGGTCAGAGAGGCCGAGGCAGAAGTCAGCCCAGAGGAAAATCAATTTCCCAGGATAAATACCAGAAGCCTGAGGAAGACTGGAAAAAACCTCAGACTCAAACAGAGAGGGGTGGAACCTCACAGAGAAGGCCATATGTTGAACAGAGAGGACAACATAGCGAGTAGAGAGGATATTATGAAGATAATAACACTTTTCCTCGTACTAGAGGTAGAGGAAGAGGAAGAGGTGGAGTAATCACATGCTTCACATGTGGAAAGAATGGGCACAAGTCTTACGAGTGTCCAGAGAAAAAGAAGGAAATTGGAGAATCTCACATCGCCGAAGCACAGAGGCGAGATGTTGAGGTAGAAGACGCTGAAGGCAGAAGATCGCTCATGATGCGAAAAGTCCTCTTGACACCCAAGAAGGAGGTGGAGAGTTCAGTCCAAAGGACCAAAATTTTCAGGACTGCTTGCAAGACCAAGGACAGGGTATGAAAGGTCATCGTAGACAGTGGTAGCACGGATATTCTCGTATCTACATAGATGGTAGAGAAGCTGGAGCTGGAGACAATTGATCATCCAAGCCCATACAGAGTTTCGTGGCTACAAAAAGGACACCAGGTAACTGTCACTAAACAATGTTTAGTTGAATTCAAGATAGGAGGATATAATGATAAGATCTTGTGTGATGTCATTCCTATGGATGTTTTTCATCTATTGCTGGGTAGACCATGGCAATATGACAGAAATGTGATTCATGATGGGCGAATGAACACATATACCTTGGAGAAGAATGGGAGGACACACATGTTGCTTCCGATAAAGGATAAGGAGGTGAAGCCAGAAGTAAGCAACACAGTACTTCTCATGAGTGGGAAGGAACTTCTTACAGAGGTAAAGAAGAAGGAGGATCCACAGTTCTTTGTGGTCAGAAAACCGAAGATTGTTTTGACTAGAACAAGAGTGGATGATTTACCAGAAGAGATTCAGGAACTGCTGGAAGAGTTCGCTGACATAGTAGTGGACGAATTACCTCGTTCATTGCCACCGATCAGGAGTGTGAGTCATCATATATATCTCATACCAGGAGCTAGTTTGCCGAACAAATCTGCGTACATATTGACGCCACAGGAGAATGAGGAAGTTAAAAGGCAAGTCCAGGAGTTATTGGATAAAGGTTTGGTCAGGGAAAGCTTGAGTCCGTGTGTTGTTCCAACAGTACTCAGTCCGAAGAAAGATGGAGGCTGAAGGATGTGTACTGACTCAAGGGAGATAAATAAGATAACCATTAGGTACATATTTCCATTGCCGAGGATGGATGATCTGATGGATTTCTTAAGTGGAGAAAAATAATTTTCAAAGATTGATTTGAAAAGAGGATATCACCATATTCGCATGAGGGAAGGTGATGAATGGAAGACAACATTCAAAACAAACGAAGGGTTGGATGAATGGCTTGTTATTCCGTTTGGATTAACAAATGCGCCAAGTACCTTCATGAGGTTAATGAATGAAGTCCTGAGGGAGTTCATCGGAAAATTTGTCATTGTGTATTTGGATGACATACTGGTTTACAGTGAGACAGTGGCAGAGCATCTAAAGCATTTGGCTACAGTGATGCAGAAGCTACAGCAGGAGAAGATGTTGATAAATATGAAGAAGTCCTCATTCATGAAGACAGAGCTCATTTATCTGGGGTTTGTTATTTCTGCAAATGAGTTGAGGATGGATCCAGATAAAGTGGAAGTGATTAAGAATTGGCCATCACCGAAGAATATATTTGAGGTGAGAAGTTTTCACGGGTTAGCTAGTTTCTACCGAAAATTCATCAGGAATTTAAGTGGAATTAGCACAGTGATGCTGGATACAATGAAGAAAATACACAAGTCTTTTCAATGGACTGAAAAGGATGAGGAGAGTTTTAACCTGTTGAAGAGGAAGATCATGGAACAACCGGTTTTGGTGTTGTCGTATTTCTAGAAGACATTTCAGGTGAAATGTGATGCAAGTGAATTTGCAATCGGGGCGGTCCTAAGTCAAGAAGACAGGTCGATAGCATATTTTAGTGAGAAGCTGAATGAAGTGAAATTGAAGTATTCTACTTATGATAAGGAATTTTATGCTATCATACAGGCATTGAAGAAATGGAGGAATTACTTGATCCCAAAAGAGTTTGTTTTGTACAGTGACAATCATGCACTGCAATTTGTGACTCAATAGGAGAAGTTGAATCAGAAACATGTCAAATGGGTTGAGTTTATGTAGAACTTCACATTTGTGATTAAACATATTTCTGGTACTGCTAACAAAGTGGTTGATGCTTTGAGCAGGAAAAGTTTGTTGTTGCAGGAGTTCAGAGTCAAAACGCTGGGTTTTGATGGTCTCAGGGACATGTACGCAGAGGATCAATATTTCAAAGAAGCGTATGAAGCAGCTGAGAATCCAGTTCTCAGAGACAGAAGCCAATGGGCCGAATACATGATCCAAGAAGGATTGTTATTCAAGGGAAATCAGTTGTGCATTCTGAAATGCTCCATGAGGGAGAATCTGCTGAAGGAGAAACACAGTGGAGGATTGGTAGGACATTTTGGTCATGAAAAGACATTCGCGAAGCTGAATGAGTCATATTTTTGGCTGAGAATGCGAGAATATGCCAAGAGATTTGTGGACAGATGCAGAATTTGCCAGCATTCGAAGGGAAGAAAGCAGAATGCAGGGTTTTATCAACCATTGCCCATACCAGAAAGGTCGTGGGATGCAATTAGCCTGGATTTTGTATTGGGGTTGCCAAGAACACAAAGAGGTGTTGATTCAATCTTTTTCGTGGTGGATAGATTTTCCAAAATGGCACACTTCATTCCATGTCAAAATACTAGTGACGCGACTCACATTGCTAACTTGTTTTTCAAAGAGGTCATTCGACTTTATGGTTTGCCGAGGAGTATAGTTTCAGACAAAGATACAAATTTCATAGGGAATTTTTGGAGGACCTTATGGAGGAAACTGGGAACTCACCTGTTGTTTAGTTCAGCATATCATCCTCAGACGGATGGATAGACGAAAGTGGTGAATAGAAGTCTGGGAGACTTGCTCAGAATCTTGGTAACAGAGCACCACAACCAATGGGATAGCATATTACCACAGGCAGAGTTTTCTTATAATGAGTCAGTCAATAGGAGCACAGGGCAAAGTCCATTTCAGGTTGTCTATGGCATGCATCCGAGAGGAATTTCTGAACTGAGGGATTCATAACAGACTACGACTAGGAGCACTAATGCAGAAGATTTCGCAGAGGCGATGAAATAACTTCACAGCCAGGTGAAGGAGCGACTGTTGGAATCAAGCCAGGAATATAAGCGCAGAGCCGATCATCATAGAAGACAACTTCAATTTGAGGTTGGTGATCTGGTTCTGGCACATTTGAGGAAAGAAAGGTTCCTGAGGGGAACATACAATAAGATGAAGATGAAGAAAATCGGGCCATGTAGGGTCTTGAAGAAATTTGGGGCAAATGCTTACGAGATTGAATTACCCGATGGGATCGAAATTTCTCTGATATTCAATGTCTCGGATTTGTACACATATAAAGCTGGACAAGTAGAGACTGGAGATGAGAAACCAATGATCTAGTGGACGAAACAGATGTCAGTTGCAGAGAAGTCGCAGATGGAGTGCATACTGGATAAAAGAATTGGTAAGAAGACTAGAAGAAAAGAATACTTCGAGTATCTAGTCAAATGGAAGGACCATCCAGTTGAAGACACCGGCTGGGAGAATGAAGCGGAGATCCAGAAGCATGGGCACACCATAGAGGAGCTCATGGATAGGATCCCATGAAAGTTTTCAAGTGAGGGAGTATGATGCAGGAGCATCTCCCACATCAAGCAAGCCAGCACGGAAGCCAAAGGATAGTTGGACGAACCAGCACAAATTTTGAGTTTCTCTTGGATTTGATTCACGAACATTAATGTGGAAATTTAATGAAGCGCACTTATATATTGTAAATGGACCTTGAGTGGATTGCTCTCGTCCTTAGTAGGTAGGAGGCATTTAAGATAGTTAATGAAAGGTAGATAGAATTTAACTCTAGACTAGACAGTTGAGAGCGCAAGAGGGAAACGGGATATAGACACCCTCATTGTGTATTGTATTATTAGATGGATGAAGAAGAAAGAGCAAGATCCAGCAGAGAGTTGTGTAAGAACACCCATGTACAGATATTTGGATTAATAGAAGAGTTGATTCAAATTCATGGTTTTGTGTCTGTTCTCTGTGTATTGATGTTGAATGATATGCTCATTAATGTTTTCTTCCTATTACACATTTTATTTATATGTTGTGTATGTGATTTCATGTTTGAGTTTGGAATCTGAGAGGAAGAAGGAATGAGTTTCAATTGTTTCTCTATTTGAGCCAGAGAATTCCTGCAAGGAGTGCAGTTGAAGTGTCCGCAAGGAGTGCATTGATGAAGGGCTCAGATAGTTAAACTTTAGTTCTCATTCATCCAAAGGTGCAGTTGGGCACAAGAGACATGCAAGGAGTGCACAGGCCAAGCTAAGTCTCAAAGTTGTGATTCTGAGCAGAGTATTGAGAGACTACTGCTGCAAGTGTGTGCAGAGTCGAGGAACTTCAACACTTAGTCATGGTTGAAGATTTACCACAAGGAGTGCGTGCAAGAGTTTCTTCTGAAGGAATTGAAGGTCGTGGAAAATCTCAGGAAGGATAAGGCCTTCAAACCCATTGAAGGGAAGTGCAGGGAAGCTACGACTGGAAGTCTGTAAGAAGCATTGCAAGTTTTCATGCAGGTGGACGAGTTTTGTGGAAGAACAATTCGTCATTTCGCAAAGTTCTCAAAGGAGGAACGGATGGTCGGTATTCTCTGAGGAGAATTCATGACATCCTGTGGGTCGTCAAATCTCATAGAGGAGCAGGGAAGATACAGCGAAGGTATCGAGAGGTCAAAATCTCAGAAGGGAAGAGCCATTGATCCGAGTCACAAGGACCGTCAGATTTTCACGTGGAATTGAGCATTGGGGTTTCGTGGATTGAAACTCTGAAATATTGCAAAGGGAATCACGAAATCATGAACCCCGAATTGTCGATGAAGTGAAGCGTTGAATAGTCAACTCGCGCGTGTGTCGGAGTTTCGGCACATCGGGACTCGGGAGTCGAGGGAAGTAAGTTGTTCGACATTTCGAGTGTCAAAATCGTGATAGGAGAAGTCCCAACAAGGCAAAGGAAAGAGTCATCATTGACTTGTATCGGGTCTCGGGGATTCGAGAACCGAGCACTCGACCACTGACCTCGCGAAGTCGTGAAGTCCGATCTCCTGATTTGTAAAGAAGGGGGATCCCACAAGGATTGTTGTGGGTGCAGATTTCCCGACAAGGAAATAGAAGAACCATTGTAGTTCTTCGGGCCGTGAGGAAGGAGAAGATCCTGTGAGTGGACGTTCTTGAGGGCGCGTGCCTATGTCATGGAGTCATGGTCAGCTAAAATTTAACATGGTTGTCCCCTTTGTCTCCTACAATCAATATAAAATATTATGTTTTTTCATACAAGTGTCATAGTCCAATATCTAGTTGGGACAAATCAGATCTCTTCCCAACAGTCAAAATCATTTATTACAATTATAAAATTCGAAATTCAGAATTGCCATAAATGGAAAAAAAAAATCCAATTTCAAATTTACTAAAAACGGAAATAAATTTCCAGCAATTTAAATTCTAAAAATATTTTTATTTTCTTTATTTTTATTTTTATTTTTGGGGATGTCACATCCTTTCCCCCTTAAATAAAACACTGTCCTCAGTGTTCGTTCCTTCCCTGGAACAGGATTGGATGAGATTTCTACAAATCTCCTTCCAACTCCCAAGTGGCCTCCTTAGGACTAAAGTGCTTCCATTGCACCTTTACCTGAGCGACGACTCTGTTCTGAAGTGTTATTTCTCTCTGGTCCAAAATGCTCAGGGGTTCCACCTGGAACTCGCCTTCGGGTTCCACCTGCACCAAGTTCCAATCAATCATATAAGTAGGGTCATGAATATACTTTTTCAACAATGAAACATGAAATACATTATGAATTCTTAGATTAGTTGAAAGTGCAAGTTGGTATGCTATGGGTCCAATTCGATCTAGTATCTTGAAGGGCCCACAAAACCTGGGTGCCAACTTGGCATAGTTCCCTAACTTCAACAAGCTTTTTTGGGATTTGACTTTCAAATAAACATGGTCTCCTGCTTGAAATTCCAAGTGCCTTCTTTTCTGGTCTGCATAACTCTTCTATCTATCTTGTGCTTCTTTCAAGTTCTGTTGTACCTTTCTTACCATGTTCTCCATTTCTTGGAGAATTTCTGGTTCGACCATGAGTCTGTCAGTCGGGTTATCCCTGCTAATTGGAGTCGTACACTTTTTGTTGTATAATATTTTGAAAGGGCTTAACTTAGCTGAAGTTTGGTACCCATTGTTATATGAAAATTCTACCAATTGCAGATAGTCTTCCCACTTGTTCGGTTTTGTCCTTACGTACATGCAGAGCATATCCTCTACGATCTGGTTTGTGCTTTCGGTCTGTCCATCCATCTGTGGATGATAACTTCTACTGAAATTCAAGTTGGTATTGAGCCCTGCAAACAATTCCTTCCAAAAGGCGGATGTGAATTTTACGTCTCTATCTAAAATCACCATTTTAGGAATAGCATGCAGTCTAAAGATTTCTTTCATGAATATTTCAGCAATGTTTATAGCTTTAAAAGTAGACTTCATAGGAATAAAGTGTGCAGACTTACTGAGTTTATCGATTACAACCATGATAGAGTCATTATGTTTCTGAGTTTTAGGCAAACCTATTATAAAGTTGAGTGATATAGTCTCCCATTTCCATTATGGTACTGGCAATGGATGTAATAGGTCGGCTGGGTGCTAGTGCTCGGCCTTAACCTGCTAACAATATTGGCACCTAGCCAAATATTTTGTTGTTTCACCCTTCATACTAGGCCAATAAAATAGTTTCCTAAGTGTTGTTATCGTTTTCTAGTAACCTGGGTGGCCAGAATACGGTTTCTTATGCACTTCATCCAAGATTGTTAATTTTAACCCTGTTGAATCTGGTATGTAAAGTCTATTTTTAAATCGTAGCAGTCCCTTCGCGTTGATAATTATATCTGGTTTATCTGAGTTCACAGTATTATTCGGTAATCCTACCATTATTTTAGTATAGTTTTCGTCAGCAATACCTGTCGTCTTTATTCTTTCTTCCAGATCACTTTCTGCCCTGCTAGTATTCATCTCAAATAACCCATGGATTCTTCTACTTAGAGCGTCTGCTACTTTATTTTCCTTGCCTTGATATGTCTGACCTTGAAGTCGAATTCTCTCAAGAAAGCTAACCACCTTGCTTGCCTTACGTTAACATCTGGTTGGTTAAACAAATATTTCACCCCGTTGTTGTCCGTTAATAATAGAAATCTTCTGTCGATTATGTAGTGTCACCACATCTTCAAGGCATGTATTACTGTTGCTAATTCTAAGTCATGAGTGACGTAATTACACTCGTTTTCTTTTAATTTCCGAGACTCATAACAAATAATGTGTCCTTCCTGAGTTAGGACACCACCTAGTCCTTCTTTACTTGCATCAACACATATGGTGAAGTCTTTATTTGGGTCTGCTACTTTCAATATGGGTGTTGTTGTCAATAATTCCTTGAGTTTGTTGAAGTTGTCTTGACACTTCTCTGACCAGTTAAACCTGGCTCCTTTCTTTTGTAACGATGTGATAGGGTAGGCTATCTTGGAAAACCCTTCTATAAACTGGCAATAATATCCGATGATTCCCATGAACAACCGTATATCCATCACATATTTAGGTACCGGCCATTCCATAATGGCTTTCATCTTTTCTGGGTCTACGACAATGCCCTCTGCTGAAATTACATGTCCAAGATATTGTATTTTTTTTCTGATAGAAGTCACACTTCTCCAAATTGGTGTACAGTTTGTGCTCCCTTAACGTTTGTAGCACTATTCTTAAGTGTTCCTCATGTTCCTCCTCCGTCTTTGAATAGACTAGGATATCATCGATAAATACTACCACGAACTTCTCCAAGTACTCACTGAAAATACTGTTCATTAGGCACATAAACGTGGTTGGGGAATTAGTGAGTCTGAAAGGTATGACTACAAACTCATAATGTTTGTATCTTGTCCGAAATGTTGTTTTGTTTATGTCCTCATTTTTTATCTGAACTTGATGATAAATGGATCGTAAATCAAGTTTTGAAAATATCTTTCCCCCCCCCCACTTGATTGAATAGATCATTTATCCTTGGTAAGGGGTATTTATTCTTAATAGTCATTTTTTTCAGTTGTTTATAATCGATACATAATCTTAGGGTACCGTCCTTCTTTTTCACAAAGAGGACTGGTGCTCCCCAAGGTGAGACACTCGGCCTGATACACTCTTTGTCCAACAATTCCTATAATTGTATTTTTAATTCTGTCAATTCTGGTAGACTCATCTAGTAAGGTGCCTTTGAGATAGGAGTAGAACTAGGTAACAGGACTATGGAGAAGTTTATTTCCCTTCTAGGGGGTAATTCTGGTATCTCATCCACAAACATGTCTCTGAAATCACGTAGGACAACAAATTCTTCCAACTTTGGCTTATCCTCCTTTTCTGCTAGATTCGTTACTTGGATGGCATACACTTGAAATCCCTTTCTCATACATTTCTTTAGTTGCATCACTGAAATTTGTCTGACTAATACTAGTTTCGGTATACCTTGGGTTGTCCTAGTAGTTTTGGAATCATCCTTATAGCTAAGCATCTTTGTATAGCAATTTACTATTGCTTTGTGTCTTTCTAACCAGTCCATCCCAATAATCATATCGTAAGATCCTAGTGGTAGGATGTTCATATTGGTCTTTATACTTTGACCGTCTAAGATAAACTAAAAATCCGGAACAAACTCCACTACCTTTCTTTTAGTACCAATCGCTAATTGTACAAGCCATGATTTCGCGTGCTTCAGTTTCTTAAGTTTGTTTGCCTCGGCCACACTAGGTGTAATATAACTTAACGTAGCTTCGGGGTCAATTAAAATAGAAATTCAAGTGTCATTGATTTTACCTTCAATTTCTACCACCAAGGACTGGTGGTCAGCTTGTCGACCATCTATGGCAGCATTTATCCGATGTATACTTCTGCCCACATCTCCCACTGTCGAGGCTTCCTACAGATTATGAACAGTAGTTCTATTTGTTGAACTCAAACACAGACAGTTCCTCCTTAGATGAGGCTCTCTGCATTCCCAACACTTTAATGGCTCGCGGGGATTGTCTCCAAACTTCTTCATTCCCAAGTTTATTGGTTTACCACTGCCTTGCATATTCGGATAGTTGGAGTGAAATTCCTTTCTCATAAAACTTTTTGTTGTATTCTGATGAGGAGTTGGCTGGTACCCCTTCTTTCGCTGGTTCATTCGCTCTTGTTTCTTATCCTTCCATTCTTTTGGAAACTCTACCCATTGTTTGTACTGATCATAGAACATTCGAGCTTTCCTGAATACTTCGCTCAAGGATTTGGGGTTGTCAAATTCAATTATGTCCTTGTAGGACTATGGTAGGCAGCTTAGAAAACGTTGAATTTTTACTTTATCCTCTCGGATTTACGGTACGGACCTTAACAGTTCTAAAATTTATTTATAAGGTCCTCCATTGTCATCTGTCCAAGTCGTAACTCGTAGAACTATTTTGTCTTTCTTTCATAGTAACTTTCCAAAAGGTATTTTTTCTTGAAATACTTCTTAAAGTCGGACCATTCCAATTGTTTTTCCTTTAGGACCTTGGCCAATTTCAGGTCCTGCCACCAAATGTTGGCCTTCCCTTTCAAATTGTAGATGGCCATTCTTACCTTCATGTTGCTAGAATAGTTGTAGATCTGGAAGTATTTTTTTATGTCCAATAGCCATGCTTCAGCTTCCTCTCCCGTCTTGGATTCTCCATCAAAGGTAGCTGGTTTAATCTTTTTAAATTCTCCTTCGAGGTGGTCTACTTGTTTTCTTTTTCTGTCAGATTTAGTTTTTTCTTCAGCTGAAGGTGTTCCTTCCGACGAACTATCTCCTTTTTTTGTTTCCATCCCTGAGTTCTTGGAAGCCCTTTTGTTGACTTCTTCCTCATATTTATTGTCTTTTGGGATTTTCTTGGTCACTATACTGCGTAGCAAGACTTCATTTATCTCTTGTTGTTCCTGTTGTGCCTTTTTCAATTTTTCATTGTCCGCTTTGAAAATCTGTAATTCAACAATAAGGTTCCTCATTGTTTCTAACACTTCCGTGGGTGAACTTTTGTCATTGTTCTGTCTTGGATCTCCAGGGGGTCCCTACTACAGGTTTTCTCCCATCCTGATTTTTGCATCGTCCTGAGCTACCATAATTAACACAAACTAGAAATAGCTTTCTGTTTGTAACCATAAGGTTTCTGTTAGTTTTACATAAATCGAAATATATTTATATCTATACTCAGCAGTTGTTGTGGCCCTATTCAGGTCCAGTGTTGTCACCTTTTTTCTCTGATACCATATGTAATATACCTCAAAATTTACATGTAAAAAAAAAAAAAAACTTTATTTAATTATTCTTCTTACTGGGTATTTTGAGTTGATACTGTGTCTTTAAAGTTTTAGTCATTCATCCATCATGATGTACAGAAGTCCTTTGCCTCTACGTCTCTAACTGATTTTATCATATTGTCACCTCCTCCTATTTTGGTACTGAGTTATATATGCGATCATAGGTACATAGCTAGGGATACCTTGTTTTTTATTTGCAACTTGTAATACCCACCATTTTGTTTCCAAAACCCACTTTATGTTAAGGGGTATAATGTAACAGCCCTAGTAGAATATATGTTTAGGGAATTATTAAGTAAAATTATTAGGTAATTAATTTTTCTAACATATTATTAATTAAACAAAGATTGGTATAATGATACTAATTAAATATTTATTAATTAATTATTGGTTACAATTTGATTAATTAATTGATTAATTAATTACATGTTAGATTCATTGACATGGGTATTAAATTAATAAGGTTAATAAATTATATTTTTAAATTAAAGATTACGTATATGGAGGGGATAAGGGGCATTAATAAATGGATAAGGAACATGAATAATGGGATAAGGGGCATTAACTACGAAAGGATAAGATAATTAATAAATGGATAAGGAAAGTAATGAAGGAGGGGGAAGTCGATGAAGGGGCAATATGACGGGGACAGCCTTACAATGGAAGGCATTATTTTGGG
>SNQJ01S0021570.1:33084-45960 GCA_010110895.2 Picea sitchensis
AACTATGGCAAACTCAAAGATGTGAATGTTTAATTTGACGGACCTTTGCATAAAAGGTCAATGAATGTAAATTATGTTATGAATACGAGTTTCATGACTGATGGGAGGGGATGTGCTAAAAGAGACAATGATGGCTAATGAGAGGTGGTGGAAGGGACCTGGAATGGTTGTGTTAACTTCCACCGAACCAATACCATACTGGTTTTTATTGCTCAAAGACCAAGAGCAACTCTCTTACCTTGGAATGAATTACCTGTCAGGATGGTAGGTGGGGAGGCTTTTTAAGAGTTAATGAGGGGATGGGGGTGAATCACCCATCCGTAGAAGGTCTCAGGCTTGACCATGGACAGGGGAATTCATGCCACATGCAATCTTGCAGAAAAAGCAAGAAAGGAAGTGTGGGTAACGGCGGGGGGAGAGAATACACGCAATAGGGATCACGGAAGAGAACCGAGGTAGGAACTCTAGAAATATGATGCAGGATCATCACCAACATCAAGCGAGCCAGCGCGGAGACACCGGATAGCTGGTCAGGTGCCCAATGCAAATTTTGAAATTACCTTGAAGTTATTGCGCGATCTTAAATGAAGCCATTAAGAAGACGTGCACTTGTATGATGTAAACGGACCTTGAGCGATTCTCTCTCATCCTTAGTAGGTAGAAGGCATTTAAAGTAGTTAATGCAGGTAGATAGAATTGAATGTGTAGATTAGACAGTTTTAGAGCGCAAGAGGGAAATGGGATATAGACACCCTCATTGTGTATTATAACATTATTGGAGCAAGAGCATGCAGAGAGTTGTGGTAGAACACCCATGTACAGATATTTGGATTAATAGAAGAGGTTGATTCAAATTCATGGTTTCGTGTTTGTTCTCTGTGTATTGATGCTGAATGATATCCTCGTGAATGTTTGCTTCCTGTTATACATTTGCTTTATATGTTGTGTATATGATTTCATGCTTGAATTTGAAGTCTGAGAGGAAGTAAGGATGAGTTTCAATTGTTTCTCTATCTGAGCAAGAGTTCCTACAAGGAGTGCAGTTGAAGTGTCTGTAAGGAGTGCATTGACAAAGGACTCAGGTAGTTTAGCTTTTGTTCTCATTTCCGCAGAAGTACAAACAGGCACAGGAGCCGTGCAAGGAGTGCGCAGGCTGAGAAAAGTCTCAGGGTTGTGAACCTGAGTAAAGCGTTTAAGGACTACGGCTACAGGTGTGCGTAGGGTCTAAGTTTTTCAACACTTGAAAGTGTCTGAAGGTTTCCGCAAAAGGGTGTGAGAAAGAGGTCTTCCAAGAAGACACAGGGTCATGGGGAAAGCTCAGGAAGGATAAGGTCTTCGAGATTGTTGAAGGACAGCACAGGGAAGCTGTGACTGGAAGTTTGTAAGAAGCGTCGTAAGTTCGTGTTGTAGGTGGACATTTTATGAAGGAACACTTGGTCATTCGCAGGAATCACCAAGGAGGAATGGACGGTCGGTATTCTCTGAGGAGAATTCATGAATTCTCGTGAGCCATTAGATCTCACAAAGGAGCAGGGAAGTTACAGCGAAAGCGTGAAAAAGTTCAAAGCTCAGGAGGGGCAGGACCGTAGATCCGAGCCATAAGGGCCGTCAGATTTACACGTGGAATTCCATATCGGGATTTCGTGGGTTAAAGTTCTGTAAGTCTTGCAACAGGAATCGCGATATCATGAAACGTGATATCCCGACAGCCAAAGGATAGTGTGGGGCCATAGGAGTTAGTGAAGTGGACAGGTGGCACGTCATTTCGGGGTTTCGTGGAGTGAAGTTCCTAAATCGTTGCATTAGGATTCGCAATACTGCAAAGTCTGAAATGCCGATGAGGTGAAGTGTTGAAAGGTCAAAATCGTGCAGGTATCAGAGTTTCGGCTAATCCAGATTCGGGAGTCGGGGAAGCAAGCCACTCGACATCACGATCACCGAAATCATGATAGGAAAATCCCGAAAAGGGTAAAGGAAGGGTCAGTGTTGACTGTTGTCGGGTTTTGGGGATTCATGAAACCAATGCTCGACCACTAGACTCACAAAGTTGCGAAGTCTGATCTCTCGAGTGGAAAGAGGGGATAGCGTGAGAGTTGTTGTGGGTGCAGATTTCCCGATACGGAAATAGAAGGACCGTTTAGAGTTCTTTGGGCCAGTGAGAAAAGAAAGATCCTGTGCTGACAAGGACCTTCCGATCTACGGGTTGAGGGCGTCGGCATCATTTGGTATCAGATCACAGAAAGGTTATTTTCTTTCTATAGCAGAGAAAGAGAATTCACCATGCCGCCAAGGAGAAGGGACAGGCAAACACCCGATCCACCAGAGGAGAGGGAAATGCCAAGAAGAAGAGGCAGGAAGATGACAGATCCGGTTATGGAGAGAGAGATGTGTGATCTACAAGCTAGACTCGAAGACATGGAAACAGCGCAAAGACGCACAGTTAGTGCAGGGGATCTTAGTGATTCTGAAAGTGAAGTTGATGTTGAATGCGAAGAAGAAGTTGCAGTTGAAGATGCATCAAACGAACATTTGATCAGAGCTATTGTAAGGATGGGTGCAAGAGCGAAGTTGGACATTCCAGTTTACGAGGGAAACTTGGATGCAGAGGAGCTTCTAGACTGGATTAGAGCTCTCGACACATAATTTGACTATGAATATTTCGAAGAAGACAAGAAAGTCAAGCATGTTGTCACAAGATTGAAGGGACATGCAACATTGTGGTGGGATGAAATACAAGATGACAGATGCTGCAAGGGAAAGCAGAATATCAAGAGCTGGGATAGAATGATTGTGAAGATGAAGGCAAAATTCATCCCCAGGGATTATCAAATTACTTTGTTTAGGAGGATGCAGAACCTGATACAGAAGCTGATCACAGTGAAAGAATACACTAAGGAATTCTACAGACTGAACATCAGGGCAGATCATTGGGAGAGCGATGATGAAAAATTTGTCAGATACATGAATGGCCTGAGATATGATATCCAGGATGAGATGAGCATGGTAACCATCCAAATGGTGGAATATGCTTATCATATGGCTCTGAAAGCGGAAGAGAAGCTGAGCCGAAAGCAAGGTCAGAGAGATCGAGGCAGAAGTCAGCCCAGAGGCAAATCAGTTGCCCAAGACAAATATCAGAAGCCCAAGGAAGACTCGAAGAATCCTCAGACTCGAATTGAGAGAGGTGGAACCTCACAGAGAGGGAAATATGTTGAACAACGAGGACAGCATACTGAGCAGAGAGGAGATTATGCTGACAACAACACTTTTCCTCGTACTAGAGGTAGAGGAAGAGGAAGAGGTGGAGTAATCACATGATTTACATGTGGAAAGAATGGGCACAAGTCTTATGAGTGTCCAGATAAAAAGAAGGAGAGTGGAGAAGCTCACATCACTGAAGCACAGAGGCGGGATGTTGAAGCATAAGACGCTGAAGGCGGAAGATCGTTGATGATGCGAAAATCTCTTTTGACACCAGAGAAGGAGGTGGAGAGTTCAGTCCAAAGGACCAGAATTTTCCAAACTGCTTGCAAGACCAAGGACAAGGTATGCAAGGTCATTGTAGACAATGGTAGCATGGATAATCTCGTTTCTATAGAGATGGTAGAGAAGCTAGAGCTGGAGATGATTGATCATCCAATCTCGTACAGAATTTCGTGGCTACAAAAAGGACACCAGGTAACTGTCACTAAACAATGTTTAGTTGAATTAAAGATAGGAGGATATAATGATAAGATATTGTTTGATGTTGTTCATATGGATGTTTGTCATCTATTGCTGGGTAGACAATGGAAATATGACAGGAATGTGATTCATGATGAGAGAATGAACACATACACCCTAGAGAAGAATGCGAGGACACACATGTTGTTTCCGATCAAGGATAAGGAGGTGAAGCCAAAAGTAAGCAACATTGTACTTCTCATGAGTGGGAAGGAACTTCTTACAGAGGTTAAGAAGAAGGAGGATCCACAGTTCTTTGTGGTCAGAAAACCGAAAATTGTTCTGACTAGCACTAGAGTGGATGATTTACCAGAAGAAATTCAGGAACTGTTGGAAGAGTTCGTTGATATAGTAGTGGATCAATTACCTCGTTCATTTCCACCGATTAGAAGTGTGATCCATCATATTGATCTCATACCAGGAGCTATTTTTCCAAACAAAGCCGTGTACATATTGACACCGCAAGAGAATGAAGAGGTTAAGAGGCAAGTCCAGGATTTGTTGGACAAAGGATTAGTCATGGAAATCTTGAGTCCATGTGTTGTTCCGACAGTACTCAGTCCGAAGAAAGACAGAGGCTGGAGGATGTGTACTGACTCGAGGGAGATTAACAAGATAACCATCAGGTACAGATTTCCATTGCCAAGGATGGATGATCTAATGGGTTGCTTGAGTGGAGAAAAGTATTTTTCAAAGATTGATTTGAAAAGAGGTTATCATCATATTCGCATGAGAGAAGGTTATGAATGGAAGACAGCATTCAAAACAAATGAAGGGTTATATGAATGGCTTGTTATGTTGTTTGGCTTAACAAATTCACTGAGTACCTTCATGAGGTTGATGAACGAAGTCCTGAAGGAGTTTATCGAAAAAAAATTCATTGTGTATTTGGATAACATACTGGTTTACAGTGAAATAGTGGCAGAGCATCTGAAGCATTTGGCTACAGTGATACAGAGGTTACAGCAAGAGAAGTTGTTGATAAACATGAAGAAATCCTCATTCATGAAGACAGATCTCATCTATTTGGGATTTTTTATTTATGCATATGAGTTGAGGATGGATCCAGATAAGGTGGAGGTAATCAAGAATTGGCCATCACCGAGAACATATTTGAGGTGAGAAGTTTTCATGGATTGGCTAGTTTCTACCGAAAGTTCATCAGGAATTTCAGTGGAATTAGTGTAGTGATGATGGACACAGTGAAGAAAAGACACAAGTCTTTTCACTGGACAGAAGAGGCTGAAAAGAGTTTTAATCTGTTGAAGAAGAAGATCACGGAACAACCAGTTCTGGTGTTGTCGGATTTCCAGAAGACATTTCAAGTGAAATGCGATGCAAGTGGATTTGCAATCGGGACAGTCTTGAGTTAGGAAGACAGGCTGATAGCGTATTTCAGTGAGAAGATGAATGAAGAAAAAGTGACTTACTCCACTTATGATAAGGATTTTTATGCTATCATGCAAGCATTGAACAAATGGAAGCATTACTTGATCCCGAAAGAGTTTGTCTTGTACAGTGACAATCATGCATTGCAGTTTTTGATTCAACAGTAAAAGTTGAATCAGAGACATGTCAAATGGGTTGAATATATGAAAAATTTCACTTTTGTGATTAAACATATTTTTGGTACTGCTAACAAAGTTGTTGATGCTTTGAGCAGGAAGTGTTTGTTGTTGCAGGAGTTCCGAGTCAAAACATTGGGTTTTGATGATCTCAGGGACATGTTCGCATATCATCAGGATTTTAAGGAGGCATATGAAGCAACTAAGAATCCAATTCTCATGGATAGAAGCCAGTGGGTAGAATACATGATCTAGGAAGGATTGTTGTTTAAGGGTAATCAACTGTGTATTCTGAAATGCTCCATGAGGGAGAATTTGCTGAAGGAGAAACACAGTGGAGGATTGGTAGGGCATTTTGGTCACGAAAAGACATTCGCAAAGCTGAATGAGTCATATTTTTGGCCATGAATGGGAGCAAACGTCAAGAGATTTGTGGACAGATGCAGAATTTGCCAGCATTCAAAAGGAAGAAGACAGAATGTGGGGTTCTATCAACCATTACCCATACCAGAAAGGTCATGGGATGCAATCAGCATGGATTTTGTATTGGGGTTGCCAAGAACACAAAGAGGTTTTGATTCAATCTTTGTGGTGGTGGATAGATTTTCCAAGATGGCACACTTCATTCCATGTCAGAAAACTAGTGACGCAACTCACATTGCGAACTTGTTTTTCAAAGAGGTCATTTGACTTCATGGGTTGCCAAGAATTATAGTTTCGGATCAAGATACAAAATTCATAGGGCATTTTTGGAGGACCTTATGGAAGAAGCTGGGAACTAACTTGTTGTTTAGTTTGACTTATCATCCTTAGAAGGATGGACAGACTGAAGTGGTGAACAGAAGTCTGGGAGACTTGCTAAGAAGCTTGGTGACAGAACACCACAGCCAGTGGGACAACATATTACCACAGGCAGAGTTTGCTTATAATGACTCGGTTAATAGGAGCATAGGGAAAAGTCCATTTCAGGTTGTCTATGGCATGAAGCCGAGAGGAATTTCTGAGCTGAGAGATTCAGAACAGACTGCGACTAGGAGTGCTAGTGAAGAAGAATTTGCAAAGGCGATGAAAGAACTTCACAGTCAGGTGAAGGAGAGACTACATAATTCAAGCCAGGAATACAAGCGTAGAGCGGATCAACACAGAAGACAACTTCAGTTTGAGGTTGATGACTTGATTTTGGCACATTTGAGAAAGGAAAGGTTCCCGAGGGGAACATATAATAAGTTTAAGATGAATAAAATTGGGCCATGTAAGGTCTTGAAGAAGTTTGGGGCGAATGCTTATGAGATTGAATTACCCGATGGGATCGGAATTTCTCTGATATTCAATATCTTTGATTTGTACCCGTATAAGGCTAGGGAAGCAGGGACTATAGATGAGCAGCCAGTGATTCAGCGGATGAAGCAGATGCCAGTTGCAAGTAAGACACAGATGGAGTACATACTGGACAAGAGAATAAGCAAGAAGACAAAGAGGAAAGAATACTTTGAATATCTGGTCAAGTGGAAGGACCATCCAGTTGAAGATGCCAGCTGGAAGACTGAAGCAGAGATCCAGAAGCATGGATATACTGTGCACGAGCTCATGGACAGGATCCCATGAAAAGTTTCAAGCGAGGGAGTATGATTCAGGAGCATTGCCAACATCAAGCGAGTCAGCGCAAAGACACCGGACAGCTGGACAAGCGCCCAACACAAATTTTGAAATTACCTTGAATTTATTGCACGATCTTAAATGAAGCCATTAAGAAGAAGCGCACTTGTATGATGTAAATGGACCTTGAGCGGTTCGCTCTCGTTCTTAGTAGGTAGAAGGCATTTAAAGTAGTTAATGCAGGTAGATATAATTGAATGTGTAGATTAGACAGTTTTAGAGCGCAAGAGGGAAACAGGATATAGACACCCTCATTGTGTATTGTAACATTATTGGAGAAAGAGCATGTAGAGAATTGTGGTAGAACACCCATGTACAGATATTTGGATTAATACAAGAGGTTGATTCAAATTCATGGTTTCGTGCTTGTTCTCTGTGTATTGATGCTGAATGATATGCTCATGAATGTTTGCTTCCTGTTATACATTTGCTTTATATGTTGTGTATATGATTTCATGCTTGAATTTGAAGTCTGAGAGGAAGTAAGGATGAGTTTAAATTGTTTCCCTATCTAAGCAAGAGTTCATGCAAGGAGTGCAGTTGAAGTGTCTGTAAGGAGTGCGTTGACAAAGGACTCAGGTAGTTTATCTTTTGTTCTCATTTCCGCAGAAGTACAGAAAGGCACAGGAGTTGTACAAGGAGTGCGTAGGATGAGCAAAGTCTCAGGGTTGTGAACCTGAGTAAAGCATTTAAGGAATGTTGTTGTAGGTGTGCGCAGGGTCGAAGGTTTTCAACACTTGGAAGTGTCTGAAGGTTGCCGCAAAAGGGTGCGAGCAAGAGGTCTTCCAAGAAGACGCAGAGTCGTGGGGAAATATCAGGAAGGATAAGGTCTTCGAGACTATTGAAGGACAACACAGGGAATTTGTGACTGGAAGTTTGTAAGAAGCGTCGTAAGTTCACGCTGCAGGTGGACATTTTATGAAGGAACACTTGGTCATTCGCAGGAATCACCAAGGAGGAACAGACGGTTGGTATTCTCTGAGGAGAATTCATGAATTCTCGTGAGCTGTTAGATCTCACAAAGGAGTAGGAAATTTACAGTGAAAGCATGAAAAATTCCAAATCTCAGGAGGGGTAGGACCGTAGATCCGAGCCATAAGGGCCGTCCAATTTACACGTGGAATTCCATATCAGGATTTCGTGGGTTGAAGTTCCGTAAGTCTTGCAATAGGAATCATGATATCACAAAATGCGATATCCCGACAGCCACAGGATAGTGTGGGGCCACAGGAGTTAGTGAAGTGGGCAGGTGGCACGTCATTTCAGGGTTGCGTGGAGTGAAGTTCTGAAATCGTTGCATTAGGATTCGCGATACAACGAAGTTTGAAATGTCGATGAGGTGAAGCGGTTAAAGGTCAAACTCGCTTGGGTATCAGAGTTTCGGCTAATTAGGATTCGAGAGTCAGGGAAGCAAGACACTCAACATCGCGATCGCCGAAATCGTGATAGGAAAATCCTGAAAGGGTAAAGGAAGGGTCAGCGTTGACTATTGTCGGGTTTCGGGGATTCGTGAAACCAACGCTTTACTACTAGACTCGCAAAGTTGCGAAGTCCGATCTCCCGAGTGGAAAGAGGGGATAGCGTGAGAGTTGTTGTGGGTGCATATTTCCCGATAGGGAAATAGAAGGACCATTTAGAGTTCTTCGGGCCAGTGAGAAAAGAAAGATCCTGTGCTGACGAGGACCTTCCAACCTGCGGGTTGAGGGCGTCGGCATCAATATATAGGGAGTTATGAAAAAAGGAGAAGGAGAGTAACCTTCGTCCTTGACTTTCGTTGAGCTGGAAGTAGGAGACTGAATCTAAAGCATGGTGATCTAGCTCGGGGGTGGCTAGTGGTAAATCCGTTTGGAGTCGTTGAGCCTATGGTTGGGTGGAAATGAGCACCCCTCTCAGCATTCGTGTCACACCTGGTGTTTCTGATAAGTTTTTATGTCTTGTATTTTGAATTGAATATCCTGGATGCATGCTCATGTTTATATGCTCATAAATGATCTCTGTATAGAAGTGATTGCCTTGTGTTTTGATTTGGAATAATGGATGCATACTTATACTTATATACGACCATAATCGATTTATGTATAGAATGAATAAGTTCAGAATACGAGTCCATTCTCTTGAGAATTTTCCCATCTACTTGACTCGCGCTCTGTCCTGGTTTAATTCTCGAAGGCACCTTTTTCCGGGGAGTTTCCTCACATTTCATAGTCGGAGTGAGTTCCTTGAAAAGACTATCGTTATAGAAAACCCACAAGTTTACTTTACCCTGGTCACAGAGTTCATAGCTTGGTGAATTAGGAAGGCATCTTAGTCAGGTCACCAAGCCTAGGGATAATTACCCAAGAATCATCTGAAGGTCCAAGCGACCTGGGCCTAGAAACTTGTACAAGGAAGAGTAGTTCTCTCAGGTTTCGAAGTCGTGGGAGTTCTAAGCCCCGAGAGGTTGAATCTCATGAATCAAGCTCAGAAAGGATAGCGAGTCCAATTATCGAAAGATAATACCCCATCGTTTGGTAGACAAACGATCTGAATCCTTTCAGAAATACCCCAGATTTGTCAAGACCGATGGATCTAAAGGAGAAGCACAAGTGTTAATACCTCGACCCCTTCAGCCTTTGCAAGTAGCGATGGGATCCAGGACTGTAGATCCAAGGATCTTTTGGAGCTCTATTGACCGTTGATCTTAACCCTTGCATAGGTAGGAGAGTGGACTCGACGAAGTCCTGAAAGTTCCAACGTTTCGGGATCCAGGAAACCAGAGGGAAAGACCCCTCGTCTTCGCAAGTCGTGAAATCCCGGTATACGAAACCCCAATGCGCTCTGTGGATGAGTTGGTTTAGTGTGAATAAGTTCCAGCATTTTGGCATCCAGGAAGCCAGAGGGAAAGACCCCTCGTCTTTGCAGGTCGTGAAATCCCATTATACGAAACCTCGACACGCTCTGTGGATGAGTCGGTTTAGTGTGAATAAGTTCCAGCATTTCAGCATCTGGGAAACTAGAGGGAAATACCCCTCGTCTTCGCAAGTTGCTAATCCCGGTATACGAAACCCCAACGTGCTCTGTGGATGAGTCGGTTTAGTATGAATAAGTTCTGGCATTTCGGCATCCGAGAAACCAGAGAGAAAGACCCCTCATCTTCGCAAGTCATTAAATCCCGGTATATGAAACCCCGATGCGCTCTGTGGATGAGTCAATTTAGTGTGAATAAGTTTCGATGTTTCAGCATTTTAGGGAGTCGGGGAGAGCTCGTGCACAGAAATCCTGAAACGTGAAAGACGGAAGTGCCTTTTTGGTAAGGCCTGTGGTCATAGCCAACAATCACATGGAGAAGGATAAGGGAAGGGATGGTATGTGCTAGGCCCCATAGAAATTCGGGGATTCTGTCCCTCAAAAAAAAAAAAGGACAAAAAATCTAAGTTGTCATAGTGGGTGTGTGACATACGACCAATGGAGTTACCTTGAAGCTTGGATATTGGATTGGAACTATAAGTTTCACCATTATACCTATTTAATTACTTTTAGATTATGCTAGGAAAAGAATTCTTGACGAATGTGAAGGAAGTGCATGTGCCTCACTTTGCTTGTTTGATCATCTTTTCAAGCCAAAATCCATGTGTTATCCCTATAGTGAGGAAGGGGAGTGAAGTTGTTGGAAAAATTACTTCTTTCAACATAGTGTCTACAACTAGTCAAGGGGTTAAGAAACATTGCAACAAAGAAATTGGAGGCATTGGCCTTGATGAAAAATATAAAAGCGGGACTTCAAGACAAGGTCTTGTGTAATATTCACTGAACAATGGTTCAACAAAGGCATTGGAGCACAAGCTCACTAGGATTGAATCCATAGTGGACTCCACAGTAATAGTATTGACTAGAATGGTTGAAGTTTTCTTAAATAATTAAGACATTCTACCTCTAATTTGTAGTGTACCCATGGTCCTTCCTAAGCCACACCACACAAAAAATATTTCTTTGATACCATTGTTAACTCTGCCCAACATGGCTCTGTAACACTTCTATACAAACAACCCTTCACAAATTAAAGTTATGCATCCCAACAAGCAAACCATGACATGAATAACTCATGTATAGTCATAACTAAACATGCTAAGCATTCATCAATGTAATGTGAAGATAATTCAATTAAACACAACAGAATACAATCACATTACTCAAGAAATTAAGCATTCAAATACATGGCACTTATATTTAAAAGAGGCACCAACTAAATATAAACCTTTGACAATCCTCCCAACCATAGACACTATTGTTCAGCACTTTCAATAGTAGTTCACCCCCTAGCCATGGCTATGACTCAACCAGGGCAAAGGCACTCTCATTAGTTTTGACTAAGGTCTAATAGAACACAGATCAATACAAGGCCAATGGAACCAACTCCAACAACAATTCCACCTCATATCCTCTCATTCTCCTCAGCCTTTCCCACCCAAGGAAGTGTACCCCTTCATTACTCAATAGTCCTTCAATTGTACCACTTCCCTTTGAAGGTTTCATCAACAGGATGGTCAGGAAGTCTTAAAGATCTATGGAACTTGGAACACATGATTTCTCTCAATAAATTTACCAACAACCACAAGGCCAACACATAGGGAAAACTATCCCATCAATTCTCCCACTCAAGGATAAATGGTCCACGGGCCTGAAAAACCTATTTCTTCACACCCAAACCATCAAGGATTTACAAGGTTACCATCACAACAAATTTTATCTCCACTCTTTTCTCCAGTTCATCTCATCAACAGGAAACGAAATCCTCAATCCCAAACTAGCAACAATTTGAATGAATGACCAAGATCCCCCTAACACACTAAGCCTAAGATTTAAGTATGCATGTAATTAGCTTGACAAGTGGCACATGAATAACCACTTCCTCTCACCTGGGAACTCATCCCACTTCCAAGGACTTAAGATAAAACATTATAAGGACATCAACTTAGACTTAGAATTCTTAAGAAATATTTTATTATATTCCTTGACTTAGCCCCCAACTTAATCCCTTCTCACAATTCCCTTAAACCCCTTTCCCTCTCATGAAGTCCTAGCCCCCCCCATACCCTTTTCATCTTGAGGTATGTAGCAGTGATAAATTTTTATTAATATACAGAGTGTGATTACAAAAATACCAAGCTTGGCTTATCAGCCACAACATACATGCTCCCTGACCTAAGCATGCATACATACAAGGCACTCTATCCCCAAAAACTATCCTAGTGTTGTAACTAAATATGATTAATAAAAAAAATTGATGTTGAAATGATAAAACTCGAGGTATTTTCATGATTCTTAATAGTATTTTCCTTATCTTTTTGTCTTTGAAAATTTAATCATGTCCTCATATTAACGTCAGGACTAGTTTAAGCATAGAAATAATAATGTTTTTGAAATAAAAGACATTAAGGGCATTTAAATTTAAATATAAATTCAAATATCTTGACACCTTGATTCGATGATTATAGGAGTAAGATCAACAACGTGGATTGATTTCAAGGATGAAAAGTGCATGACTTTTAGTAGTACAGAGAGTCTCAAACCCACCAAACCATTATTTACACACATGGCTAAATAACATTTAAATCGTGACTTTTTCCAAGTCTCTAAAACCGTCTGACCTAAGCCCTAAACCACCCTCATATCGTGAAATTGTTGTCATACCAATTGGTAGTTCGACATATTTAAGAACTGTCGAACACATGATCAGTGAAAGTTAATCGCTAATTGACACATAATCTAGCATTTAATAAAGCTTGTAACAAGATTAGTAATAATATGTCATGCCACGTTGTTTCTAATATTCATTCAAACAAGCCCCCGGGGGGGCAGCTCAATTGGCAAGTGCCGTGAAAATGAAGTTCCATGAGGTTTCGAGTTCAATTCCCCCCGACTTACCTTGTGTGCCGCGTAAGGGGCATCGTGG
>SNQJ01S0021570.1:55379-77146 GCA_010110895.2 Picea sitchensis
CCTTAGGTACCTCCCTAGGTACCCTATATTATTCCCCCTAACTACACTACATTTTTATTAATGTTATTGAATGGATTGATGTTTTGAAATATCAAGGACACAAGGGTGGTTATAAGTAATTCATTGACCAAGTTATGGCCACTATATATATTATAATTCATAATCAAATCCCTCCAAGGATATTTCCTAATTGCATATATGCCTTACAACTAGGACAATAGATAAAGTTTTGAGACTGGTATATTTTTTAAAATTACACAATCATAAGAGTTTATGGGTTTGAATCTCATCCCCGCAAGTTACCTGTTTTTCTTTCTCACATAATTTTTTCATTAGAATTAATAAGGAAAAGGTTAAGCTCTGACTGTCTTCACTTTGCTTCAAAATATAAAAATACCCTTCTTCAATTTCCATTAGAAATTTTATTTTTCCTAGTAAGAGATAAATCGACTTTAGAAATTGTAGAAGGAATGATAAAAAAAATATCAATTTTGAATTAAATGATCCTTGGTAATATGATCATTTCCATGTGATTTCTAACCTAAAACATGTAGTTGGTCTTCAACCTTGTTTGCATCGCTTAGAGACAACAAGAGAAAGTTTGGAAAAAAAAATCATGGACAAAAGTTTAGCAGTTGCTCCAGCACCAGATTATGGATACACCAAAAAAGGAGAGTACTTCAAGGTACCTTGTGAACGACATTATACCAACATCTTTAGTGATCAGCATTGAATATTACATAGTCAAAAAAGAAATTGATTTTGTTATAGAAACACATGAAAAAATAGAACCTCAAAAGAAGCTAGCAGATGGTCTGATGGAAGTTAATGAACATGCACCTCCCCTAAAAGGACAAAGCTAGATTCATAAACAGAAGAGGGATCAAATTCAGTTGGAGAAATAAATAAACCCTCTGGTTAGAATTTTGTCATTCTAATGACACAATTTTCATCCTCAAGTGATTCAATCTTCAAGAATGATGGAAAATTCTTCCTAGGGGGTCAAGTGTCCAGAGAATTTTCCTCTTCAGAGGAAAGGACAAATGTCTTCACTGAAATGGATATTAATAGGAAAGTTGCAAGACAAGCCAAAGAATACTTGTATTCTCAAATAACTCATGAGGGACCTGCACCACCCAGGTTGTTATCTTCAATTAATTATGAGAAAAAAAAAACATATGGTTGTCTTAAGGCCCAAGGTTGAAAAACCTGAAAATGAATTAGGAACCCATGATTATGATACTAATATGATTGCAATGGATATAAATTCTTTGCCTCCAGAAGGCAAAATACAATGGGACAAGCAAACAGGAGACATGGTAGCAAAGGATCTAATTCAGGCTACTTTAAATGTTAGAAATTTAAAGCTACAAAATACTATACTGGAGAATGATCTAAAGGTATAAAGGACTACAAATAGAGCCATGATAACTTCAGTAAGTGGAATAAAGAAGAAGTTAATTGAATTGGGTTATGGAGAAGAATACAAAGCATCTATACTTTCTTTGGTAAAATAAAAGGAGAAAGAAATTACAATCCTAAAGAAGAAACTAAATATGATTGTTACAGAGCATATTCAAATGAATGAGTTGGTGGAAGTAGAAAAGGAAAAAGAGCAGCTTCACAGATAGTTGAAAAATTTGCAAAATCAAAACAAATAGTTGAAAAGAACAGTGGAGAGGTTGAATAAAGAAAAGGAAGTTTCCTTATCAAAAAGTCTTTAGAAGATAATCATTCTTGACATTGAAATTTTGCCTGAAGGTTCTGAATAAGAAAAGATTGCAAATTTGGAAGGGAAAATTGTAGTTCTACAAAAGGAGGTCAAACAAGAAAATTATGTGATTTAATTGAAAGATTCAGAACTAGTAGAATTGCAAGAGAAGATAAATAGCAGAAATTATTTGATTGAGAAAAATTATGTTGTCATAGTTGAGAAGGACAAAAATATAGCTCAAAGCAATGTTCAAATTGTTGAGCATAGAGATGAAAAAAAATTAAATATGAGCAAAAGATTGATGCAAAGAAATATTTGATAGAAGAAAAACATTGCATCTGAGACCAGATCAAAAAAGTAATGCAGTAGATAAGGACTCATTTTAATGTGGTATCAAAAACTGGATATCTCCTGAGACACAACAAATTACATATCAAAAAAGCTTGGAAACAGTGACGGGAGAAAGTCCAAATTGTGAATGAGGCAATAAAGTTTGTCAGTAGTAAAACAATGGAGGATTTAATCCTATTATGCATCAAAGATAGGACATATTTAATTGTGAGAGCTAGTAAAGTAAATTTCAAGCATAAATTGATATTAACCACTCAACATAGAATCCGGTTAGTTCAGGATTCAATGAATGATTTCAAAAACCAAATCTTAGAGGCATCTTCATTGGGACTTCCAATTTTGTGGACTGAAGAGGGATGGTATATTTCCAAAGAATGTTATGAACAAGAATTAGAAAAGGAAATATCAAACCATGAACAGTTCTAAGATGTAAAAGGCCTTATCACGGGACAAGTTATTTATGAAAAGATGTTTAAATATTTCTTGTTATGTACTTTGCTGAAAATTCAGAAAATTCTTCCTCCTGTCAATTTCGATCTTTTTACACAGTTGGACATTTCCAAAAGAAAAATGATTGTGGGGAAAATCCTAGAAGGTGTTGAATGGAAACAAATTGTGAAGTTTAGAAACAAAACTCCTTTGATAACAATTCAGGCTTCATCCCTAGCTCAAATCATGCTATCGACATCATCTTTTATGTCAACAATAGCTTCCACATCAACCTTAGTTTCCACGTCAACTTCAGTCTCCATGTCGACACATATTCCCTCATCATCTTTTGTTTATATGTTAGAAATAGCTCCCATAACAACCTTAGCATAGAATCCAACACAACATATGATAAACAATCCAAAGAAAAATAAAAATGTTCAACACATTTTTCAAAAAAACGTTATGACAATTGTCCCAAGAAAGAAGGAATCCACTATCAACACTACTTCTATTCTTAGAAACTATTAAAACGGTTAACAATAAATGGTTAAAGGAAAAGTATCAAGGGGGGGCTTGGGGAAGAGGAATGAGTGATTATTAGATTGAACAAAGGAACTTGCTTCAACATCCTTATCGATCATGAGCTTTATTGTGTTTTTGAAGTTTACATGTTTTTATTTTACACAGAGGATTCATTGCCTGTTTGATCAACACTGTTATTATTTTGGTTTTTCAAGAAAACTCTAAAACATTGAAAAAGGATTCCTGAGACTTATTCTCAAAAAAAATTGTCATAATGGTTTATAATTCAAATAGTTGAAGTTTATAAAGTGCATCACTTGTTGAGTGTTATAAATTTTTGTGCTTGAAATTTTATGTGATATTCTCAATTTATTTCGTTTTGTGATTTTGTCTTACATTATTTACTATGGTATTGTCATTAACATGAAATTATTTTGAATATTATGTTAGAGATTTTCTAAAGATTGTTTCCATTTTTATTTCAGGAATCAATTCCGCCTTTTTTTCATAGAGTCAAATCCCTCTTTATTACACATAATTGGAAGTCCCAATGAAGATGCCTCTAAATATCGGTTTTTGAAATCATTCACTAAATATTGAACTACATGGCTTCTATGTTGAGCGGTTAATATCAATTTATTCTTGGCATTTACTTGACCAACTCTCATGATGAAATCTTTCCTATATTTCATGCCTAAAACAAAGTTTGAGATTTATGAGATAAACCACAATTAACATGCAATCATAGACATAAATGGAACCATATTCCTATTTGACCAAATTTTTAAAATAAGTTGACAGATTTAATAGAGTAACAGAAGAAAGGAGAGTTGGTCAAGTAAATGCCAAGCATAAATTGATATTAACCGCTCAACATAGAAGCCATGTAGTTCAAGATTTAGTGAATGATTTCAAAAACCGATATTTAGAGGCATCTTCATTGGGACTTCCAATTATGTGTAATAAAGAGGGATGGTCTATTTCCAAAGAAGGTTATGAAGAATAATTATAAAATGAAAGATCAAACCATGGACAGTTCCAAGATGTTAAAGGTCCTATCAGGGGACAAGTTGTTTATGAAAAAATGTTTAAATATTTCTTGTTATTATGTATTAGATGAAAATTCATAAAAGTGTTCCTCCTATCAGTTTCGATCTTTTCATAAAGTTGGACATTTCCACAAGAAAAATGATTGCGAGAAAAATCCTAGAAGGTGTTGAATGGAAACAAATTGCGAAGTTGAGAAACAAAAATCCTTTGCTGACAATTTAGGCTTCATCCCCAACTCAAATGATGATATCGGAATAAAATTCTACATCAAGAGAAACTTCTACATTAGCCTTAGCTTACACGCCATATCCAGTTTCCATGTCGACACTTATTCCCTCATCATATTTTGTTTTTGCGTCAACAATTCCTCCTATAACAACCTCAGTGCAGAAGATGGCACAACATGGGATAAAAAAACCAAAGAAAAATAAAAATGTTTAAGACGTTTTTCAAAAACATGTTATGACAATTGTCCCAAGAAATAAGGAATCTTCTATCGGCACTACTTCTATTCTTAGAAATTGTTAAAATGATTAACAAGAAATGGTTAAGGATAAAGGATAAAGGGAAGGATTGGAGAAGAGGAATGGGTCGTTGTTAGACTGAACAAAGGAACTTTCTTCAATGGTCTTATCAATCCTGAGCTTTATTATGTTTATGTAGTTTACATGTTTTTATTTTGCACTGAGGATTCATCCCCTATTTGATCAGCGTTGTCATTATTTTTGTTTTTCAATAAAACTCTAAAATTTTGAGAAAGGATTCTTGAGACTTATTCTAATAAAGATTTGTCATAATGGTTTATAATTCGAACAGTTGAAGTTTATAAAATGCATCACTTGTTGATTGTTATAAATTTATATGCTTGAAATTTTATGTGATATTCTCAATTTATTTACTTTTGTGATTTTGTCTTACAGTATTTACTATTGTATTGTCATTAACATGAAAGTATTTTGAATATTATGTTAGATATTTTATGAAGATTGTTTTCATTTTTATTTCGGGACTCAATTCAATCTTTCTTCCCAAAGAGTCAATCAATCAATCAATATATATATATATATTGATTGATTGATTGATTGATTGACTCTTTGGGAAGAAAGATTGAATTGAGTCCCGAAATAAAAATGAAAATAATCTTCATAAAATATATAACATAATATTCAAAATACTTTCATGTTAATGACAATACAATAGTAAATATTGTAAGACAAAATCACAAAAGTAAATAAATTGAGAATATCACATATATATATTGTTAGGAGGAAACTCTCTCTATGGTTAGGGGTAAACCACAACAGATGGAAATGACTGTAGAAATCAACTCTAATATCAAGTATACTATATAAGAAAATACGTTAGCAAGACAAGATAAGAGGCATACCTTGTCCAGACATTCAATGAAGTCCACCATTGAGCACTTTACCCAAATAAATATACCTACAACTAGTCTTCAACAACCAAGAAACACAAGCATATGGTGATAATATATGATGTTAGCACATTCAATAGCATAATCCATCAATATTCATAACAAATACGCCCATGGAATAATAATTCAAATATTTGTGAGATATTGATTGGACGAGAAAAGAGTATTTCTATTAAGATATAATCAGCAGAAGTGAATGAGTTACAAACTTTCGTGTCAACACGGTTCGGAACCGAGAAACTAAGTTCCTTCCAGTTGGTCCTCCACCACTTCAATCCTCCACCAAAGGTAAACTCATATAAGAGAGACAATGAATTTCTCAATCAATAAGGGAAGAGCTTAGGGGTTGAACAATGTGTCAGACTTAAAGGACAAAGGGATGCAGACTCAATGTGAAGTGAATAATTTCTCCAGAGTAACTTTTCTCTCAAAGTTGAATTATTTCCCCCTTTTCCATAGCTCATATTTGGCCCATTTATAGCCTTCAAGTGGAACTGAAGGGTCGAGTCAGAATGTTTTCAGTATATGGAAGGCCAAGGATCATTGATCTTGTGACGTGACATGGAAACCCGACACCATTTTTTAATTTTGGGCACATTTCCCGATGTACGCAGGTTGTAGTGGTGCAACCTGCGTATATGCATGTTGTAATATAGGTAGGGCGTGTATTGTGGAAAAATTATGTTTTTAGCTTTGGGATTTTCAAAAGGGGACTTCAAGTCTGCATAGGGAAATGGAAAAAGGCCATCTATGCAAGATTGCATGGGGTGAGGAAAATCTTGCTATAACAGATGCCTCCTAATGTGTGAGGTCAGAGGAGTATCTGCAATGGCGAAAATACATTATAAAAAACAATAAGTGGAGTAATGGGGACCCAGGTGGAAGAACTAGTTGCTCATTACAATCTGTACTAACTTTGCATACATGGCTGCCAATTTGAATTAAACTGCAAATCCATGCGAAAATATACCAAACAACTGTCCATGGCTATGAATAGGAAAATACAGATGTGGTTGCATGCCAAAGGTTATCATAGTCATGAACAAGGCTCAGTAAAAACTGTCTCAAAATCAATCTGAAGATATTTGTATACAATAGAGTACAATTTGATCTCCCATGATCATTGAAGTCACATAGGTACTGGTCCAATGAAAAGGTAGCAACAGCTCAGGAAAGATGTCACTACAAACTGATGTCTTCAAGTCTTCTACACAATTCTCCAAAGGTGCAAGTCTACATCGTGTGAAGAAAGGAGTTGAGGTCGAACACAATGAGACTTTGTTTGATTACTAGGCATTGAGGTATACTATTAACAAACGTGGACAACCTATTGATGATGAAAGTGGATATCAAGGCATCGAGTACATTCTTACAAGTGTGAATAAAGGAGTGGGGTCGAACACTTGAAGAATCCATCGATCAGGAGACATTGATGTATTCCCAACTGTCGATGGCAAGAGAACCTACCACTAATGACTGCAAGCCTCTAGGTACTCATAGGACTCTAGGCCTCATCTCCAGAATAGATGAGCTGAAATCGATGGAAGGAGACTCATTGAAAGGAGAGCATTAAGGAATCTCTCATAATTCATCACAAGGTACAAAGCAGGAGCTTGATGATTTGGAGGAAATCGGATGAATAACATGTTCACGAACCAACGACCCTATGTGTCTTTCTCATGTACCAAGTGCAAGCAATACACAAAAAAGACCCTATGAATAGCAGCCAATGAAGAAAATTGTTGAAAAAGGAGAGGAAACCACCAATAAGGCTAATGGCATCCAAGACACTCCATGAATCCCAATGTGTGAATAGATGTCTTTTCATATAACACTAGGAAAACCACCCAGTCAACAACCAATTATGAAATGTCGACTGTTGGGTTCAAGGTTACCTACAAAAGAGGAAAGTAGGACCAGGGTGTGCAATAGGACTACAACTCCATGTGATTATGAGACAAACTAAGGGTATGTTCGACATGCAAAGTCAAGATTTTTTAGGAATGGTTGACACAGGTTGATAGACATCCTTTGAACAAGAGCATGAGACATATGGAATACTCTAGCAGCATAGACTCAATGATGAAACCATGAGATGTAGGATGCATCAATAAAACTCTCCATAGGGACTGGAAGAGTAACCAGTCAGGGGATTAAACTCTTTGTAATGAGATCAGCTTCCTAAGGTCATGTTAAACCCAAAATTATGATGACAAGTGGACTCAAAAAAAAAAATTCTATGTTCAAAGGTGACAGGACTACTGCCAATATAATATAATACTCCCTTCCCGCCCATATTTTTTTTTTTTTTCATAGTCATATGAATGTTATGATACATAGGAGGAAACAAGTGTTGCAAGTAAGAAAAACTAGTTCCAATAGTGGAACATACCTATGCTCAATGTAAGTAGGTACATGCGAGAGATGGACACTCGGGAGAATGTTCCCTCCTTGGTATAGGGTTTCAAGTTGCCAAGGATATAAACAAGGCTCTGCTTGGTTGAGGATGAAAAAAATGTTGAGGAAAATGGTGTATAATGCAAAGCGAGAACCGACAATAGGCTCAATACTTCAAGCAAGGGCATGAGATGCAATCACAACTTAATGCCAAAAAATGTCCTTTTTCATAATCTTAGTCTACTCGGTTTGAAAAATGGATAAACTTGTACCAAATAGATGTCCTTTCGAATCCAATTTACGAGTGTGAAAGAGACAAGTTCACTCGGCAACCTTTTCTCCTTTTGAAAATGACTTGGAAAAGAGCTTAAATCAAACTCATGACCTTTCAAGTCCAATTTAACGAGTGTGAAGGGACAAATTCACTCAGCAATATTTTTGCTTTTCAAACGAGTCAGAAAAGAGCTTAAATTAGACTCGTTGAGAGGTTTCTAGGTGGCATGTCATGGGGGAGTCTAAGGCTCTCTTGCTAGACTTCTATGAAAGGTCAACATCTTATGAATAGTCGACACAATCTTGGGAAAATCCAAATCTCTCCAAGTCAAGGCGAATAAAGTGCTAGCGGAGGTTACATTCTCCATGATATATCGGATAATGTCCCTTACTTGAAAAGGCATAGGAGGAGGCATTGGATACCCCACAAGACCATCCCAATCAAAGGGGACTTCTCCAAGACTTGAAGGGAGAGTACTCAGGGAGAGAAAAACTCTCTCTTTTTCATAGGGTGCAGTACCAGAAATGATAATGACATGGTTGAAGGATGCATCACCCTCCAAGGGAAGGGTTGGATTGACTAGAAATTGCATCGGTACGCCACTTATTCAACCATTGATTGAATAGGATTTGTGGCAACAATGTTAGGAGACACATCACCCTCAAAAATGGGGGTGTGGTCAGGGGAGGATTTCATTGGCATGACTTCCCTGTCAATCAAAGGAGGAATGGAGTGTGGGGAAACCATAGATGCCTCAAAACCCGAAGGGCCCCCAGGTGAGAACCATGCTTTTGGTATCCCGACAATAATAGGACACAAACGAGTAAGGTTATTTCCTTTACAAGTCCTACAAAGGAATATGGGCTTACATCTGACATGTCTAGGCTTCTCAATCGTATAAATTCCCCCAATGTCATTTACAATGGTTGGTGACATGATCTTAGCATGACTGGCAGAGGTTGGAGGTTCATCTCCCACATGATGTACAAAGGTCGAAGATGTGATATCGATATGACCCATGGCAAATAGAATGATTCCCCCAGTATGACTAGTAGCGGTTGGTTGTGGGTCTTCAACATGACTTACAGAGGTCATCGACCAATCTCCAACATGACTAGCAGCGGTTGGTGATGGAGCTCCATTATGACTGGTAGTGACTGGACAAGTGGCAGTGGTGATTTATGGCATTTGAGACCAAGGTCCCGGGAAAGATTGGTTTTGAGACATTGCAGGCCAGGAAGGGTCCTTGTTTACACCTTATCCCTATCCAAAAAGGTAGTATCCTCCACCTAATTGATCCATAGAGGTTTGTACGGGAATCATCACTGAATCAGATGTTTGTGAAGAGACAAAAGTATGATAAGGATTATGCAAGTGAGGATATATGTTTCCCCCATGTGAAGGGGTTTTGTGAAGAGGGTAGCCTAAACCATAAAATGGATTCCCTCTGTATGAAATACCAGAGGACATATGTGGACCTGCCATGGGAAAATTATTCCTAGGAACTTGCATGGTGGATGAAGGATACACGTATGGGGTGTAATAAGTAGAATAACCACCCATTTGAGTATTGGCTCCTAAAAAAGCATGGCTAGGACTGGATCCCTAAGAGGGAAGGTTCCAACCTCCCACAGTGATATTTGGTTGAGGGACATGACTCATATAAAATGAATACATATACGGCAGGGCCATGGTGCCCCCGTATCCAAAACTAGGATTCACATAAGTGGGCTAGGGAGAGGATGGAAAGGGTGAAGGAACACTTGGAATATCAATAGGAAAATGATTAGAGACCCAAGGTATGGACTGAGTGTCATAATTTTTCATACCATTATGAAAAGAGGACAGATTCATCACCATGAAATGAGTAAACATCATGGGGGGGTAGCAGTAAAGGAGGGAGCCACAGGAAATCCATTATCCATGATAATGAGAACTTAAAGCATGGTATAGAATATCAAAGGTCTACTAATAATAAAATAACACACCAAAAAATAATCAAATGGCCAATATGCACACAAATAGGATAAAGTGGTTGAAAGGCACCTCCCTCTATAAAGTAGGTATGCCTCACCCAAGAGGGGCCTGAGACTTCGCTACTAAATATTGGAGGAAACAGAAACAGTTATAAGGGCCCTCATGGGCTTAATAACTAGTCAGTCAAATCCCCCTAGAGAGGTAATCCTCCATAAATTTTGTGTGATTTTCGACCCTTATCTGACCCAGGGTACCTACAGAATAGCTCATGCAAGTAACCTATGTGGTACCTAAGTCAAGCAACAAAGTAACCACGGTATAATCGATGCACAGGCGAACAATCGTAATTTAGGTCCACCATATGGGCAGGGTAGCAAAGCCTGAAATCTTGAAAGCATAGCCTCTCACAGAGGTAAAGGCACTAGCAAGATCTCCATATAAGAATAGATCCCCAGAAATATATCTGGCACTAAGAAAGTATCGGGGGGGATATCCCTTCAACTGACCTCACGCGACCTCATGCTTAACTCTGGTGTAAGCGAAGCCTCCCAATATTACCGATTATACAATGGATTTATCCACTCCCTTAGTCAGACACATATGTTTATTTAATAGCCTTGTAGAAGTTTACTCACAAAATCCTATTCCAAGGCTCTAAATCCTAAGCTAGTTTGTGCACCCTAGAAAATAAAATTGTACTAATCAATTTTAAATTATAGGGTTAATTTTAATGGTCTTTCTTACTCAAAAGGTGTGGTCATGAAACTAGTGATGTTGTGACTCAGCAAATAAATTAATATGAATACAATGCAAAGTCCTAACTTCAATTTCCAATAAATGATTCTTAAAAATGAAATTTTCAATTCAATTCTACAATTCTAAATAAAAATGCAATCTTTGTTTACATGCACTAAGATAAATGACAAAGACTCAAGATATCAAAATGCCAATCAATGTAAAATGCCTAATATTTTTGTATTTTCAATATAAGAAAAATGAAAATGCAAGGATTGAACAGTAGCTTGATATATGAAGACTATACTATGTATAGACAGAGACAACCCAAGTAGTATATCAAGGAGGAAAAACACCTATCCCAAGGTGCAAGGACAATCAAAATGAAATTATGATGAGAAAGGCACCGCCCAAAAATTCAACCAAAGATAGGTTTCTTGTCATTCCACAGACACTTAACAATCACCACAGAGACCCAAGAAGACTCAACAATCATCAAAACCTACCCAAAAACCACCAAACCCAGTAATAAAGCAACAAAGGTTGATGTACATGATTGTTCAAGGGAAAAGCATGTATGTACGCAGTGTGCAGAAGTACAGCACACGGTTGTCAAGCAAAAACCCACGTATATGTGTCAAAACACAGCTAGGCTAAGGAGAAGAATAAGAAACTCAGACTCAAAGTGAATAGAGGTTGTCAAGAAATCATATGACAAGTAACTCAATATCAATGAGAGCAATCTAATGAGAAAAACACTCCAAACCCCGAAAAAGAAGATTTTATCCCCAGTATGGTCGTCAATTCTGTTACGAGGAAAATCTCTCTATGGCTAGGGGTAAACCACAACAGATGTAAATGACTGCAGAAATCAACTCTAATATCAAGTATGATATATAAGAAAATATGCTAATAAGGCAAGACAAGAGGCCTACCTCATCCAGACGTTCAATGAAGTCCACCATTGAGCACTTGACCCAAAGAAATATACCTACAACTAGTCCTCAACAACCAAGCAATGCAATCATATGGTGATAATATATGATGTTAGAAAATTCAATAGCATAATCCATCAACATTCATAACAAATATTCCCATGGAATAATAATTCAAATATTTGCGAGATATTGATTGGACGAGAAAAGAGTATTTTTATTAAGATATAATCAGCATAAGTGAATGAGTTACAAACTTCCGTGTCTTCATGGTTCAAAACCGAGAAACGAAGTTCCTTCCAGTTGGGCCTCCACCACTTCAATCCTCCACCAAAGGAAAACTCATATAAGAGAGACAATTAAGTTCTCAATCAATAAGGGAAGAGATTGGGGGTTGAACAATGTATTCAGACTTAAAGGACAAAGGGATCCAGACTCAATGTGAAGTGAATAATTTCTCCAGAGAAAATTTGCTCTCAAATTTGAATTCTTTCCCCCTTTTCCATAGCTCATATTTGACCCATTTATAGCCTTCAAGTGGAAGTGAAGCGTTGATTTGGAACGTTTACAGTATATGGAAGGCCAAGGATCATTGGTCTCGTGACGTGACATGGAAACCTGACACCATTTTTTAATTTTGGTCACATTTATCAATGTGTGCGGGTTGTAGTGGTGCAACCTGCATATATGCATGATGTAATATAGGCAAGGTTCATATATGTGGAAAATTTATGTTTTTAGCTCTGGGATTTGCAAAAGGGGAATTCAAGTCTCCATAGGGAAATGGAAAAAGGCCCTTTGTGAAAGATTGCATGGGGTGAGGCAAATCTTGCTATAATATATATATAAGGTTGCATTCTCCTTTCTTCTATTACTCTGTTAAATCTGTCAACTTATTTTAAAAAGTTGGTCAAATAGGAATATGGTTCCCTATATGTCTATGATTGCATGTTAATTGTGGTTTATCTCATCAAGTTCAAACTTTGTTTTTTGTTAAAATTGTTTAAGAACTTGCTTTTGGGATATATATATATACAAAAAACTCTTCAAATTTTGAAGAGAAAATATTAAACAAATTCACATATTGAGGGTTACCCCCTTTGGCTATTGGAATATTTCAGTAAGACTAGAGTGAGGAGAATATTTTCCTCCATAGGGTGCCTTGGCATTGTTTCCTTTATAAGAAACAATCTGGGTAACAACACCTATTTCACCAGCCTATATCACTAGAAACTTTGGGTCATTTTTCGACTATCCTTTCGACATAATTCTGATGTGATGTTCTCAGGATCAAAACAAACATTGGCCCCTCCAAACCTCATTTCCGGTACCATCTCACTTTTGACGAATGTGTGTGTGTCTCACTTCCAATATTTCTTATGGACACGTGTCATCCAAGGCTCAATTTTACAGTGAAGCAAATTGTCGTCTCACTTCCAACGTATATTTACATGTCATATTACTTTCGTTGACAATGTATGGTTTATGTGTCATCGCCACTAGGATGGAAAATGTTGTTTCAATAGAGACAGAATAAACTATTTGGATGACACCATAAATGTTTTTATACCTTAAACTACGACGAAATATGTCATCGTAATCCAAAAGCCAGAAATGATTCACCAACAAATCCTCCATACCGGCGACATTTTGGATCGTCGGAAGGGAATCGACAGTCTGACACTATAAGTGTATTATTGTGTCGTGAATGAAATGAAAGGGCCATCAGAATACAGACACACTGTAAGTATTTTTTTTTAAATATAAATGTGTATCCCTTGCCACTGAATTCCAGTTAATATTGGATGATGTTTATCCTCTCAACTCTATTGCATCAGAGTTGAGTAGATAAGCATCATGATTATCCTCTGTTGCATCATAAGGGAGGATAAGCATGATGCTTATCCTCCCTTATTATTGTCACATGCCCTTAACATCCCAAGCCTTTGAGCACGGATTTACTTTTTTGTGTCATATCATTGATCTGCCTTGAATAGGTTGGGGCCAACAAAGTTGTATAAAGTGTGCTAGTTGTTTTATCTTGACCTGGTTATGCTCAATAAGGGTATTTTTCTTAGTAGTGAGTCGAAGATCAAAAAACCTATGAAATTTAATTATTTACCTAGTGCACTAATTAGCACCGTTGGAATGGTTTCCCTTTATTCCTCTTCAAGTGGAGGAGCCTAAAGTATGCCATTCTATGCCATTGAAACAAAAAAAATTATAAGGAGACAATCATAAATGTATAACTACAAAATTATTAATTATATGATTAATATACATCCATATTACTATCATGGGCTTCAGTCGTAGGAACATCATGGGGTTTCACCCCACTGGAATGGGGTTGCTCGGGAGCACCATATTGTGGAAACACTACACTATCAATGCACTGCTCTCCAATACTAATGGTTTCATTAATAGTGTTTCTCCCCCAATTAAAACAAAGTAACACATTAAATTTATGGATGATATCAAACATGAATGTATTTTATAAGTAATGAAAGGTTAATGTGGACTGATTTTTGTTTACATTATCATGAAAACTAGATCTTGGGGTCTGGCCCATTCTTTTCTGATGTTCGACAACATTTTGATAGTCATACTTGTAACCAATCTAGAGGTCTTCCTATGTGGTTTCAGTTCTGAATTTGTCACCCTACATTGCATAAGAGTGTTTATCTTTAATGTTATTGGATGCAATTACTTGAAAGTTGGAAGGTGATACAAATAATATTGTTAAGATATTTGGGTACCTACAATTCGTGACTGTAACTTCATGTAGTCGCTTTGGCCTAGCTTGTGTTGGCCAACTTTGGAAATCCTCGCTCCCATTGCCTTCAAAGAATCAAGAAAGCTACCATCAAAAGTTTCATGTATGTTATATACCACACTTTTATTTATATCTAAAGAAAATTAAAGGTATTAAATTCAAAATGTAATTTACCTTGGGGTACCAGTTGGTGTTTTTCCTTCTTTTCTCATTTTTTTCCTTTGCATCCTCAATGAGTGCCTTCCACTCCCTCTATGGAACCATGGGAGGACGTTCATACCTAGGGTTCTTTTGTAGGTGAATCCTATACACATCTCACATAGATTTTAATTGTTGTCCAGCTAAGGAGGTGGCCATACTTTTATTGAAGGTGTCTACTCCAAAGAGGCCTTCAAGATAATCCATAAGTTCTTTTTTGAGGTTGGAATTCTGGGAATTCCACCTCGTGCATATGATTGGCCCAAAACTCAGCAACACCTTGGTCTCCAAGTGCCTATAAAATTGGTCATTTCCTACACGTAAAAATATATGATCATTAATTTAAAAATAATAATCTAAATGATTTATGTTTGAGATAGACAACATGAAATAGTTAAAATATCAAAAACTACATGGGAGTCTTATTTTATTTAATGGAAGTCCTTAATCGTTGACCATAAATGTGCACGGAAGGGTCCTCGTGATGGTAACATGTCTCTCTCTAGGAAATGAAACCATATAATCCACATTATTGGGCTCATCTCTGTCACCACCTCCAGAGCATGGATGTGTGGATGCCTAGGGGTGCATGTCATGGCTCCCATATAAAGGTGTGGAAGGTGGAGAACTAAATATCTTGGCAGGTATATGAGGGATCATGTCAGTAATCTATGGCATCTATGCAACACCGCTATTACCAACACCGGGTTGAACATGCTCTAAATAACTCTATATAAGAAAGAAAATGCTTTTTCATTTAGAAAATGTAAAAGTTAAAAAACAAACTTCATTGAACTTATGACATAAAAAAAATCACTTTAAATTATGTTCAATTCCTTATATGTCATAAATTGTGTCATAACAAGTTTAATCATGTGTTTGACCTTGGGAGTTTTATCTATAAGGTCTAACAAGAAAGCAAGTTCCTTGTTCGATTTAATGACCTTTTTTGTATTATTACTATCAGTTCAAGGGATGAATACAAATCCTCCTCGTCAGGTGAATCTTGAGTATCATGGCCCGTAGACTACATATTTCAACAAAATAGATGTTATTTTAGTTATATAAACAAATAAAATAATTGATCACCACACAAATAAAATTATATAAAGAAATAATAAAATTCACATATAATGTAAGTCGAAATTGTTAATCATTTATATGTTTTGAAGCTAGCCCTTTTCCATGATCATCCTGCCATATTATAATATAATTAGAACCCTGAAATATTAAAAACATTGTTAAAGATAAAAAAATAAAAAATAAAAAAAAACCGATTTCCACACAAATAAAATTATATAAACATATAATAAACTTCACATTAAATGTAAATTGAAATTGTTAATCATTTACATGTTAAAGATAAAAAAAAATATAATGCAATAAGTAGAGTTTGTTTAAATAGGTGTTTCATAAGTACCTGCACACTATTAGTCGATGTATCTATTCGATTCAAATGGTAATCCACTAATAACTCTTCCCTTGGAGATATTTTTTTTATTGTTCACACGACTACCTGATTCCCTTCGCATCCCTCATATATGCAATTGAGTTGTTTGTTTTTTGTCCTAAGTCATGTGTTGTTTATAAACCTTGTGATAGTGTTGGAATTTTTAGGCCTTCCATCAATATAGATAGTCACTCCCTTATTTTTGTCATTGTTTATTAGTTGTATATAATTTGCGGTGAATGCATATCTCTGCATACTTCGCATGTACCATACCAACTGCACCCAATCATTATAATCATAACACGATCTGACATAGTCCATAAGTCCAGTTATTGTATTGTATTTTACAGTTATTCCATCCATGGAAAATATCCCCAGGCCATGCAGGGAGGATGGTGCAATTTGATACGTCCTATTGTTGACAATGAAGTCAGTGCCCAATGGAGGAAGTTCCTTATGTACCCATTGTTTCATCAGTTGTATACCTGAATGGCACCTCTATGTCTCCTATGCTCTCATCATCATAAGAGATTGATCCTCCTTTGGAAAGAAAAAATTGCATGCGTCCATGGAATTGTCTTCTGACCTTTTCACCTCTAGTCATTGTTTGTGTATCAAATCTACTAGATGCAGTCGCATTTCCCTCTGTTTGTACTAAGCTTCCCTCACTCTAGGAAGAAATATATAACATGTACCTATTTGTTTGTACCTTCAGTCGATCAAATCAGATATATAATTAGCCAGGATTGTAAGAATATAGTGAGATATCTAAAATATTTTTTTATATTTTGACACATTCATTAGTTTCCTTAACTCCCAAAACTTGATATTCATTACAACTTTATATTCAAAGGCATGGGATTATTCTAGACTTTGATTTTGTGCACATCTTCAAAACTTTGATTCCATGCATGTCTTCAAAACTAGTGGGTGGATGTTGCTAAGTATGGAAAAGGATGCCATTAAAAACTCTGGAACGTAGCGGCATAAGTGAAGTAATCAATATGGTCAATTATTATATTTTTTTATTATATTAAATCCAACTTAATTCATACTTAACCCTCTCGACGTTTCTCATTAAGTATCACATAAAATACATAGCATAAACATGTTAATACAAATCTTTGAATATGATACAAATGGGAAATAATTAGTCCTTTACTTATCAAGACAAATCTACCACCTTTCATGGTTTGCAAATTAAAGTCAAACATAGAAAACAAGAGACCAATCTATCATTGAGCATCATACTCTCAATTTACTCATCCACAAAGTATCATGTAGGTATTATATCTATCATTCACTCATTCATGCATTAAATACCCATAACTTCACAACACTAGCCAAAACAACATTTCTATGCTAATTATAGCATTAACCAAAACTTGTCAATAATAGAATAAACTTATTCTCTTGGTTGAGGACTTCTTGTCCATTACTTATCATTAAATTATAGTAGATTTTTATTGTTTAGGGTGCTCAAATTCTTATCCACTTACTTATCCTACTCGCATTGCTACCAAAACTTGCCACTCAACTAGTAATAGCTACCAATAGAAAATATGGTATAGCTATTATAAACAACTAATATCTCTTCAAATAGGATATGCATTCTTGACATATGTTATGAGTGTATGAAAATATTATCTAGAGACTTAGTATGAAATAAAGGTGAATATTTAAAGGGGTGCTTGAATTTGACAATTTCAAAACTATTATGATAAATAAGGAATATCTCCATATTTCCAATCCATGTACTTTTTATTTTTGGTGGGTGTTTCAAAACCCATGTACAACTTCCTTATACCAAAAATCGTGTTGACCTAGATTGTGCATTTTGGAGATACAATCAAATCATTGTAGGCCTATCTTCACCATATTGATTACTTCACTTATGTCACAAGTATAAAAAATTCTCAAACTATGGAGGAGAAGAGATCATGAGTTTAGTATAATGATTACTTCACTCTGTATTGGTGTACTAACTTCCTTTCACTAGCATTTTATTTAATTGTTGACATTATGATTATGGATCAACATAGATCCACTACATGTATGGTGCTATCACACTTTGTCCCCAACTCAAGTTCAAATGACCATGTTTGAAATGGAATTTAAATGATGTTTGGTTTGATAAGAGTGGTAAATGGACTAGACTATTTTTGGTTAATGGCCATTAGATACATTAACAATGCATTAAAATAAGGTAGGAAGTGAAATCAAAGTGAATACAATGATATCTGGTAGCCTTCATAAGTGAAATCATATGTGATAAAATCATGGGGTGCACTAAGTTAAATTGATATCCTTTTTGTTCTTTTGATAAGGTTTGATAAGTATGTTGATCTCCTTGAGGTTCTTCTGACAAGAATTTGTGCAGAAGGTTAAAATGACATATATAAAAATATTGTAGCAAAACCCATGCATGTAACAAAATGTTATATATTGAAAATGCAGAAGCATGTAGCTTGTTATAGCTATTAAAGTTTGTAGTGGCATGTGGAATATTATGGAAAAGTTTACCTATATGTGTAGAAGTATATACAAGCTTGAAAATGAAATTGTAGATGGCTTGTAGGTATCCATTTATGTAGAAATTTTTACAATGGGCCTATATATCACCAAGTCTATAACATATTCTCAATAAGCTTGTGGTATGCTTGTAGGTCTTCAAATCTATAACAATCTATAAGAATTTTACATAGAATACCTATAAGTGACAGACTTTGTAGCAAAATCAAGATGTGGATTTGTTGTTTGGATGTGATTAGTACAATGTAAAATGATTATCAATCAATGTTATGAATCTTATGCCATGTGGTGCTGGAGGCATTCTACATTTGTGGGGTTGGAGGTATTCAACAATTGAAGCAAAAACCCAATGCAAGTGAATCAACTTTCTCCTTTGTTTGTGAGTTGTCATGAAAGAGAGCCATCGAAGAGGCCACTGGTATTTTTAGCATGAGTTTGAACATAATTAAATTCCAAATTAAGGTCTATATGTTGTAGAAAGAGAGATAGACACAATTAGGGAATTATCTTATATTAAAAACATCCTTGTATCAAGTCTTTCTTTTTGAAAAAAATATAGTGTATCAATACAATCAAAATTTACAAAATTGTTACAAGTCTTCAATTTGGTTGATTACGATTTATGGTAACCCCTCTAGAAGGCTTGAACCATTGGATATTTTTGAAACTATCCAATAGAGAATCACTCTTTTCTTCAAAGACCACATACATTTTTCTTGGGTTTACCATAAATTCTAAAAGGTCATTTTCTTTACCCTTGCTAGTTTTCAACTCACTAGATGTGTTAAGCATATGTTGGACAATAATCTATGATTTAAATTCTAGTTTAAGTTTAAGATCCTCCTTCATTCTTTCTCATATTCAATCCAAGAGATTAAGTGAACCTTTCACCTCAAATATGTGTCACTCAGAATGCCTTACACCCCTTCTAAGGTTTGTATTTTCACATGATGTGCAACATTTCTTATGATAGTGACATATAGCCGTGACTTTTGTTTCCTTTAGACCAATGCTTGTCTTGGTTTCCCCCACTTACACTATCATTCCATGCCCAATTCAAAACTTCCAACCCTCCTGAAAAAATGACTTCAACACTAATAGATAACACCCAAAATTTTGTTACACCTCGACCAACAAAGACCCTGTTAGAGACTATGAGAAAGAACCAAAAGAGGAAAGAAGTAAGATCACATTCAAATTATTATCCCATATTCATGGGATTATCAAAGCTCAATGTAAACAAGGATGAATGAATATGTACACCTACCTATGGGATCTAATCCCTATCGCTTCTTCATCCCAACAATATGCTACTTATCACTTCAATTTGAGGTCATACAAACTATGAAAGAGGATCAATAATAAAGGGAGGGGGGGAAAGAAGTTGTATTTTCAATTTGATAGGTAATTCAATGGAACATTGTACTTTGTCTTCTAATGAATAAAAACATAGTTTTAAAAACTATATTTTCATTCACCGGTGTTGTTTGAGAAAAGTATGCAAGAAATCCCAAAACAATCTACATGATAGTATGGCTTGCACAAAACAAATCCCTCAAATATAGTGAGAAGGAGAATAAACTATTACATGGTTATATTTGCAAGAAAAAGGAACTAAGACCATGTTCATGGGATATTCTCCACATTAGATCCACACAACAAAGCTTTCAATTCTCATGAAAACAAATTATGTTCTTACATGTACAAGGGTTTATATCAAGGATAGGGGGAGTGCACAGTCATTGAAATTGCTTGCGAATGTCACCCCAAATAGTAGGGTACATAACAAACAAAATAAAACTCGACCAGAAGGTTGAGTTCCACCATGTTGTTGGTGCAATTATTTGCATAATATATTACCAAACATAAATTATCAACCGGGATTCATAATCAAAAGAGTTGATGCACTATATGTGTCGATAACAGATAGGTTCCTATGTCTGATGAGTATAGTTCAATCAAGAAAACCATATAAAAAACAATACTCTTTTTTCACACTTCAAAGATAACACTCTTCACACAATTCATAAATTAGAAAGAAAAACTTGCAATTAGGCACTCAAAAGGTTTTGCTCAAATAATGCCTTGTTCATTTACATGCTCATGAAGTAGAAAGATGGACTTTGACTTAATTATCTGTAGCTACTACTCTTAACAACAACTAACACTTTGTTTTAAAATATCCAAATGATTCACACAACTTCAAACTTAGAAGAGAAAATTGATAATAAGATGTGACATCCCCAAAAATAAAATATTTTTGGAATTTAAAGTTGAAATTTATTATGTTTTTAGTAAATTCGAATTTGGAAAAAAATTTCCATTTATGGCAATTCCGAATTTCGAATTTGGTAATTGTAATTAATTATTTTGGTTTTTGGGCAGAGACCTGATTTGACCCAACTAACTATTTGACAATTACACTTGTATGGAAACAAAATATTTTATATTGATTGCAGGAGGACAAATGGAACAGCCATGTTAAATTTAGCTGACCATGAATCCATGAGTGGGGAACATGTTGGAACTACCTCTGGGTTGATTATTACAAGTGGAAAATTAGTGATTTGGCCATTGGCAGCCCCTGAAAATCAGGGATTTAGAAAAGCTGCAAAAATCCCCAAGGGAGGGAAAAGACCTGGGAAAAATTGATAAATAGCATATCTGAGGAGGCAAGACGTTGCCAAGTATGCTGGGAAAGAGACGATGGATTTTTTTTTTCCTTGTTGTTATGAACACTGAATGAGTGTGAGGCAAGATGAATTTGCTAGAATTGAAGGACATTGTTGTAGAGGAGATTTCAAGTTCGCCCTCATGGATTCATGGTCAGGCTAGGGGGTGAATCAGGCAAGTGATTTTGGCTGCCCTATTATATGGTTGGGAGGAACGTGGTTGTTCCCTTTGTCTTCTTGTGGATTGGATTCAGATATGTTGATATGCACCTCTCTGTTATCGAATGGCTATGTCTTATTGATGTAATGTATCTATTGGG
>SNQJ01S0021570.1:100754-115969 GCA_010110895.2 Picea sitchensis
TGTTTTAGAATATCCAAATGCTTCACACAACTTCAAACTTAGAAGAGAAAACTGATAATAAAACCTCTCAAGAAAACAGTTAAGCAAAAGGTTATTTCTTAGGTGACAAATCTGTTCATTAGAGGCTCATGAAATGGAGAGATGAACTCAGATCTTGTTTCCTATAACAATCAAAAACAATGATAAACTTTATGCACACACCATTTAAAAGGAAATCACTCATAACTTAGTCAATTCTGGAAGAAATTCTAGGTATGTTGAGATACTCCATTATCGGTTCATGTAGGGTGAAATATGGATATCCAACATGTTCCTAGATTGACAAAATAAAAACACACACTACAGCATTTAGTTTAGACAAACACTAAAATATTTAATCAAATGATTATTCTCATATACTCACGCAAAGATGACAGCTAACTTCTCAGAAATCATTGCACTCATAAATCTTTTATTGCACACAAACCTTCCACTCACTTAGAGTTACCAAACATCTATATGACCTGCTATCAAATGTATCACTGAAACATGACAAAGATGGAATTAGATGTTGTAATCAAACACAAAATTACTTTGTTCACACACACATAAAACAAGAAACATATTCACAATTAATTACAAAGAGACTTACCTTGATTGGGTCAGTAGGCCCTTGACGTACCAACAAGGAAGATCTTAAGAGAGACTTACATTAGAGATGATGTAGATGCACACATATAATCCATAAACTGAAATTATATCATTACTTGAGAAATAGGTGTAAAACCAACAATCTTCAAAAATCAAACCTACAACATAACAATTCCTTCTTCAAGAACCAATATTACAACATAGTAATTCCTCCCTTCTCAGACCTATGAGGTCTTATTTATACATAAAATCCATGGAGGAATGGATGAAACCGAATCCCCAAGCTAAGAAAACAATTTTTACAATTTTAGGATAAATCCCAAAAATCTATGTTTTTTAACAATTTGGGCAGATTCGCGTTAGTCCCCCACCCATATCTCCCAAAACAATTCTAATTTTGAAACAATTCCCATGTCTTACTCAACTTTCCATATTCTGAACAAAACCCATACATTATATTTTCTAGATCTGATACCATATGCATGGAAATCGAGGCGCAAGTTGGTAGTTTGAGTTTTTTTGCAAATTTTGGCAGAATCATTCCCCCTGAGGTGGAGGTCAACACGTGCGATCTGGGTGAATTATTAATCATGTTTCCACATGAAAATATCGCTCTGGACAAAACCCATGAGCCTGATTTTCTTCTAGAAACATTCAAAAAATTTGAATTATGTCTAGTACCGGATTAGCACAGGCTGGTACCGGAATAGGTGGAGCCTTGGTACCGGAATAGACTGGGTATCGGATCATGATTCTTAAGATTCAAAGTTATTAGGATCATACATAATCAATCATTTAATCAAATTAACTCAATAAAACTAAACAAATCATGCTTTAATCATAAGTTACCTATTATGCACATGAACAAGGTCATCAAGTGTATTTATGGAGGAAACTGTCAAAACTGAGACTCAAAACTGTCAAAACTGAGACTCAACATTCCCCCATGCTTAAGTTATTACATGTCCTCATGCAACAATGATCTTCAAAATTTTCAAAGTTGATGGTACTCCTCACTTGATCAAGCATTCTTGATGTTCCACCCTTCTTCAGCTTCTAAGTTCCTGTTATACAATATAAACTTCTTGACCTATGCTTCACATTTCTTACCCATGGAAAAGTAGTTATAACAGAAAAGTGGATTCATGACTAATATATTATATATGTTAGTGATTTGGCGTTAAGTCTTATCCAATATGTTGTGGATCATAGTTAGGAGAAAGGGATGGATGTGGCTCTAATACAATTATAGGACAGTGGCCAAGAGTTTTCTAAATGACTTTGACTTAATAGGCCTCCCTGGTTAGATTACCTTTAAAACAAAAGTGATATAAGCATAGTTTAGATATCATTTGAAGAGAGGAACACATAAAGGAATACATCCCAACATGATTACCTCGTTTCTTATCCAAGTTTTTAGAGATGAAGCTCTTCTTGTTTAGGTAAGGTGAATTACATATAATGAGGGTCCCACTTCTCATGCAAACCTATTTATTTTAAAGATATAACTCTGAAGTGGATACTTGAAGGTTCTTAATAACATCATCTGAGAGATATAAAGGTCATCTCCTAGCTTAATTTGATAGTGATTGCTTCAAAATGAGACCCAAGGGTCTTTTTCAGTTTTAGGTGTGCCACTTTATGTTTTTCAACTCCCTTTACCCAGCATAGCCCCGCTGCCAGCAGGCTTGTTCAGTACCCTAGCGGGTTTACCTTAGTACCATACAAGCATGGCCCTGCTGCCAATAGGCTAGTTCAATACCCCAGTGGGTTTACTTGTACTTCCTGATACTTCCTCTTTATTATATTACTCAAAATATTTAGAATTATGTATACTGCTCATAGACAGTTTTGGAGTATAGGGAAGGAAGGTGGTACGAGAGTGTTTTAGAGTTATTAGGCACATAATTAATTGTTTGCAATTATCTCAAGGGTGACATCATCCACATTCAAATTAAATCTCATCTATTCAATGTATAATATAATGTCTTGGATAATGACTAAGAGGTCCCTCTAGTTAATCCTATTAGAGTTCTCATGAAAGTTCACTGCAGTTTTGCAAGGGCGGTTCACCACATGAGGTTTTCATCAATACCTCCCAAGAAAAACTTGTAAAGATAAATTTGGATAAAAACATGTTTGAATCAACTAGGTTAGTAATTGACATAATGGTATTACCACTTGTCAATGGATATTTTAATTAGAAATCACTTCTTCAAAATGATGAGGTAATAATACAAGTGCACCCATTATCATATAGAGCTAAATGTGAAAATATCTTCTTAAAGGATAGCAAGGATGATTCATTTAGGGTTGAGTGTAGAAATGTAGGAGGAAGATGCACATGAGAGTAAAAACAATTGAACACAAGACTTAAATGATCCTTGATAGAAAGAACATGAAGAGATTAGCCCATACCTCTGATTACCTAAAGTGAAAACAATGTTAAGCACAAGAAAAATATCATATCACTTTGGAATCAATACCAGATAAGTAATGGAGTAGGTTTCTGCACTACCGGAATAGATAGTATTGGAACAAAGTGACATGGTGGATGATTTTTGCTCATTCATGGAGACAACAACTTCACAAAGGAATTCAGTGATAATATACGAGGAGATGTATACGAGGGATTGCAAAAGTTCATGGTAGGGAGCGTGCAATAATTGAGAGTAACCATATGTTTACTACATAATTAGTCTAATTCCTTTAGTAAAATGAAAAATGTTGAATTTATATGTCCTAGTACTTAAAGCGAGAAGCAAAACTTGAATATATGATTAGAGCTACCAGCACCTTATTACCAATACCAGGTCACCTGAGTACCCAATGGATGCAGGGATGTGCTTCAGTACCGAAATAGCGTAGAGTTGTGGTTCAGTACTGGAATAGCATAGACCTCCTCCTTTGGTACTGGATGAGCACACATGCGACCATCAATAGTGGATGAGCACAGTACCAGATGAGCACAGGAATGTTGTTCAATACCAGATGAATGCAGACTTTCTCCTTTGGTATTGAATGAACGCAGAGGAAAACATTGTTTACAGTACCTGATGAACGCAATTATGTAGTACCAGAATAGAATGGTACCGTAATTCTGGAAATGACTATCAAATCCTAGCACTGAACATGTTGATTTGGCCTCACCGACGGAAGTTGCAAAAGAATATGAAGGTTTCAACAACCACTACCCCATGCCTAAGTTTTGTCATGGCTTCAAGCAAACAATGTGAGATGCTAAAAAGGGTTGCTCAGAGAGTTGTGAACACCTGCTAAAAACAAACCAATAGAACTAACTAAAACTGGATTTTTATTCATGCTTACAAACATAAAATTTAGCGAAAATGTCAAAAGGTGAATTATTAGCTATGAATAAAATAGTTTGGACTTAACATTCAGTTTCAACTGCTTTTAAAAGATCACTTAATCGATCATCCTTGTGAAATAGCGGTCTTAAAATAGATAGGTAAATATAAAGCATGAATGCATCATTTTTTATAACTTAAGGAAAAAGAAGAATTTTCAAGAAATAGGTCATGAAGCACTCACTTAAGTGTTATATTCCATTGACAAAGATGCCTTCTCCACTTTTGAAACCCTTCCAGTATTATGTGTGCATTCGAAGGATGAAGAGATTCCCTTCTCATAAAATTCTAAACAAAATTATCATAAATTTTTAGAAAGAAATCTACTATAGGAACAAAATATCCTAAACTGATTGCTTTGTTAACTTTTTACATTCTCATTTATGAAAAGTATGAAAGATAGGTTGCATTGTACTTATGTGAAACATTTATTTATTTACTATCCTACTCTAATTGAACAAAAGAAAATGTATTTCAAGTATAAGAATACTTCCAGTGAAGCCATGTGCGTAACAGGGTTAGAAATATATCCATACTCGGGTTTAAAAGATAAATTTTAATGCATACCAGAGTATGAAGGACCAGCTGCTTTGATGATGAGATCAAGCAATAATGAAAAATAAGAGAGTGGTGTGGCCTAATAACTAATTGAAACCATATTTCAATAGGATCACTATATTTGTGTTTCTCTTCTTTGTTTAGGTCACACTGAATGTCTTCCTCTACCATGTTATGCAGATTATCCTCTTCAAGATGATTGGTCTTTGAAGTACATATAGGATCTACTGAGAGGCATGATAAGGACTCCTCAATCTCAGGTTCCACTGGTTGCTCTCCATTGAATTCTATCCATGTTTCTTTATTCTCCTCAACAAATTGACAAGAGGAATCCGACGCGACTTCTAAATCTTCTTGTGGAAATACAACTAGATTCTTGACTGCTGTGAAGATATGCTCTTCCTAAGAGGCTGATATCCCAGTTGTTTCTAGAATGCAAGAAAGGTCTTCAAGGAACATTCTTCAACCTCTTGATCATCCTTGAATTACTCTAACTGTCTGACGATCCCTGTCTCGCAACACAAATTAGTACTCGGGGGGTTCTTACAGCACCCCAAACATGATTTATCATTAAATATTTAAATTTTAAAACTATTTGCAAAAAAAAAACACACCAAAATTGAACTCCTTATGTTACTGGGACCCTACTGTCACCAGGTTATCTGTTCGCACAAGTTATCTTATCATAAATAAAACTAAATTTGTAGAAATAAAAACACACTTGCATCAAAAGAAGAGAGCAAAACCTAACTTTGGATCAACCCCACCAAAGTGGATGTGTGGGCTCTCTCCACACATATTACCATATTCTCTTCGCCCTTAGGTCATCCATAAAACCAATCCAAAACCATTAAAATAATCTGATTCAAATACTACCTATTACCGTTTACAACTCCCCGACAACGGCGCCAAAATGTTGGTGCAATTATTTGCATAATATATCACCAAACATAAATTATCAACCGAGGTTTGTAATCAAAAGAATTGATGCACTATATGTGCCGATAACAGATAGGTTCCTATGTCTGATGAGTATATTTCAATCAAGAAAACAATATAAAAACCAATACTCTATTTTCACACTTCAAAGATAACACTCTTCACACGATTCATAAATTAGAAAGCAAAACTTGCAATCATGCACTCGAAAGGTTTTGCCTTGTCCATTTACAAGATCATGAAGTAGAAAGATGGACTTTGACTTAGTTATATGTAGCTACTACTCTTAAAAACAGCTAACGCTCTGTTTTAGAATATCCAAATGCTTCACACAACTTCAAACTTATAAGAGAAAACTGATAATAAAACCTCTCAAGCAAATAGTTAAGAAAAAGGTTATTTCTTAGGTGAAAAATTTGTTCATTAGAGGCTCATGAAATGGAGAGATGAACTCAAATCATGTTTCCTATAACAATAAAAAACAATGATAAACTTTCTGCACACACCATTTAAAAGGCAATCACTCATAACTTAGTCAATTTTGGAAGAAATTCTAGGTATGTTGAGATACTCCATTATCGGTTCATGTAGGGTGAAATATATTGGAGATCCAACTTGTTCCTAGATTGAAAAAATAAAAACAAACTACAGCATTTAGTTTAGACAAACACTAAAATATTTAATCAAATGATTGTTCTCATATACTCACGCAAAGATGACAAGTAACTACTCAGAAATCTTTTATTGCACACAAAGCTTCCACTCACTTAGATTTACCACACATCTATATGACCTGCTATCAAATGTATCACTGAAACATGACAGAGATGGAATTAGATGTTGTAACCAAACATAAAATTACTTTGTTCACACACATAGAAAACAAGAGTCATATTCACAATTAATTACAACGAGACTTACCTTGATCGGGTCGGTGGGCCCTTGTTGTACCAACAAGGAATCTCTTAAGAGAGACTTACATTAGAGATGATGTAGATGCACACATATAATCCATCAACTGAAATTATATCATTACTTGAGAAATAGGTGTACTACCAACAATCTTCAAAAATCAAACCTACAACATAATTCCTTCTTCAACAACCAATCTTACAACATAGTAAATCCTCCCTACTCAGACCTATGAGGTCTTATTTATATAGAAAATCCATGGAGGAATGGATGAAACCGAATCCCCAAGCTAAGAAAACAATTTTTACAATTTTAGGATAAATCCCAAAAATCTGTGTTTTTTAACAATTTGGGCAGATTCAAGATAGTCCCCCATCCATATTTCCCAAACCAATTCTAATTTTGAAAACCTACCCACGACTTACTCAACTTGCCATATTCTGAACAAAACGCATATATTATAATTTCTAGATATGATACCATATGCATAGAAATCGAGGTGCAAGTTGCAAGTTTCAGTTTTTTTGCTAATTTTGGCATAATCATTCCCCCTGAGCTAGAGGTCCACACATGAGAGCTGGGTGAATTATGAATCATGTTTCCACATGAAAACATCGCTCTGGACAAAACCCATGAGCCCATTTTTCTTCTAGAAACATTTAAAAAATTGGAATTATGTCTAGTACCGGATTAGCACAGGCTGGTACCGGAATAGGTGGAGCCTTGGTACCGGAATAGACTAGGTACCAGATCATTCTGCTTAAGAGTCAAAGTGATTAGGATCATCCATAATCAAGCATTTAATTAAATTAACTCAATAAAAATAAACAAATCATGATTTAATCATAAGTTACGTCTTATGCACATGAACAAGGTCATCAAGTGTATTTATGGAGGAAACCGTCAATTAGATACACATAGCATAGGTAAAATAGGCTCATATAGAGGGTAATATAGGGCATTAGAAGTGTCAAAACTGAGACTCAACATTCCCCCATGCTTAAGTCATTGCATGTCCTCATGCAACAATGATCTTCAAAATTTTCAAAGTTGATGGTACTCCTCACTTGATCAAGCATTCTTGATGTTCCACCCTTCTTCAGCTTCTAAGTTCTTGTTATACAATATAAACTTCTTTGCCTATGCTTCACACTTCTTACCCATGGAAAAGTAGTTATGACGAAAAAGTGGAGTCATGAGTAATAGATTAGATATGTTAGTGATTTGACATTAAGTCTTATCCAATATGTTATGTATCATAGTTAGGAGAAAGGGTTGGATGTGGCTCTAATACGATTATAGTATAGTGGCCAAGAGTTTTCTAAATGACTTTGACTTAATAGGCCTCCCTGGCTATATTACCTTTAAAAAAAAAGTGATATAAGCATAGTTTAGATATCATTTGAAGAGAGGAACACATAAAGGAATACATCCCAAGATGATTAACTCGTTTCTTATCCAAGTTTTTAGAAATGAAGCTCTTCTTGTTTAGGTAAGGTGAATTACATATAATGAGGGTCCCACTTCTCATGCAAACCTATTTATTTTAAAAATAGAACTCTAAAGCGGATACTTGAAGGTTCTTAAGAACATCATCTGAGAGATCTAAAGGTCAACTCCTAGCCTTAATTTCATAGCAATTGCTTCAGAATGAGTCCCAAGTGTCTTTTTTAGTTTTAGGTGTGCCACTTTATGTTTTTCAACTCCCTTTACCTAGCATAGCCGAACTGCCAACAGGCTTGTTCAATACCCCAGCAGGTTTACCATAGTACCATACAAGCATGGCCCCGCTGCCAGCGGGCCTCTTCAGTACCCCGACGGGTTTACTTGTATTTCCTGATACTTCCTTTTTATTATATTACTCAAAATATTTAGAATTATGTATATTTCTCATTGACAGTTTTAGAGTATAAGGAAGGCAGGTGGTAGGAGAGTGTTTTAGAGTTATTAGGCACATAATTAATTGTTTGCAATTATCCCAAGGGTGACATCATCCACATTCAACTTAAATCCTAGCTATTCAATGTATAATGTAACGTCTCGGATAATGACTAGGAGGTCCCTCCAGTTAATCCTATTACGGTTCTCATGAAAGTTCATTGTGGTTTTGCAAGAGCGGTCCACCACATGAGGTTTTCATCAATACCTCCTAAGAAAAACTTGTAAAGGTAAACTTAGATAAAAACCTATTTGAATCAACTAGGTTAGTATTTGACATAATGGTGTTACCACTTTTCAATGGATATTTTAATTAGAAATCACTTCTTCAAAATGATGAGGTAATAAGACAAGTGCACACATTATCATATAGAGCTAAATGTGAAAATATATTCTTAAAGGATAGCAAGGATGATTCATTTACGGTTGAGTGTAGAAATGTAGGAGGAAGATGCACATGAGAGTAAAAACAATTGAACATGAGACTTAAATGATCCTTGATAGAAATAACATGAAGAGATTAGCCCATACATCCGATTACCTAAAGTCAAAACAATGTTAAGCACATGAAAAAGATCTTATCACTTTTGAATCAGTACCAGATAAGTAATGGAGTAGGTTTCTGCAGTACCAGAACAGATAGTATTGGAACAAAGTGGCATGGTGGATGATTATTGCTCATTCATGGAGACAACCACTTCACAAAGGAATTCAGTGATAATATACGAGGAGATGTATATGAGGTCTTGCAAAAATTCATGGTAGGGAGCGTGCAATAATTGAGAGTAACCATATGTTTACTGCATAATTAGTCTAATTCCTTTAGTAAAACAAAAAATGTTGAATTTATATGTCCTAGTACTTAAATCAAGCAGCAAAACTTGAATATATGATTAGAGCTACCAGCACCTTATTACCAATACCGAGTCACATGAGTACTGGATGGACGCACGGTTGTGCTTCAGTACCAGAATAGCGTAGAGTTGTGGTTCAGTACCGGAATAGCATAGACCTCCTCCTTTGGTACCGAATGAGCACACAGGTGACCATCAGTACTGGATGAGCACAGGAATGTTGTTCAGTACCGGATGAACACAGACTTTCTCCTTTGGTACTGGATGAATGCAGAGGCAAATATTGTTTGCAATACCGGATGAACGCAGTTCTGCAGTACCGGAAATGAATGGTACTGGAATTTTGGAAATGACTATCAAATCCCAGCACTGAACATGTTGATATGGCCTCACCGACAGAAGTTGCAAAAGAATATGAAGGTTTCAACAACCACTCCCCCATGTATAAGGTTTTGCATGGCCTCATGCAAACAATGTGAGATGCTAAAAAGGGTTTCTCAGAGAGTTGTGAACACCTGCTAAAAACAAACCAATAGAACTAATTAAAACTGGATTTGTATTCATGCTTACAAATATAAAATTTAGGGAAAATGTCCAAAGTTGAATTATTAGCTATCAATAAAATAGTTTGGATTTAACATTTAGTTTCAACTGCTATTAAAAGACCACTTAATCGATCATCCTTGTGAAATAGCAGTCTTAAAATAGATAGGTAAATATAAATCATGAATGCATCATTTTTAACAACTTAAGGAAAAAGAAGAATTTTGAAGAAATAGGTCATGAAGCACTCCCTTAAGTGTTATCTTCCATTGACAAGGATTCTTTCTCTGCTTTTGAAACCCTTCCAGTATTATGTGTGCATTCGGAGGATGAAGAGATTCCCTTCTCATAAAATTCCAAAAAAAATTATCATAACTTTTTAGAAAGAAATCTACTATAGGAACAAAAGATCTTAAATTGATTGCTTTGTTAACTTTTGACATTCTCATTTATGAAAAGTATGAAAGATAGGTTGCATTGTACTTATGTGAAACATTTATTTATTTACTATCCTACTCTAATTGAACAAAAGAAAATGTCTTTCAAGTATAATAATACTTCCAGGGAAGCCATGTGCGTAACAGGGTTAGAAATATATCCATACTCGGGTTTAAAAGATAAATTTTAATGCATACCGGAGTATGAAGGACCAGCTGATTTGATGATGAGATCAAACAATAATGAAAAATAAGAGAGTGGTGTGGCCTAATAACTAATTGAAACCATATTTCAATAGGATCACTATATTTGTGTTTATCTTCTTTGTTTACATCACACTGAATGTCTTCCTCTACCATGCTATGCAGATTATCCTCTTCAAGATGATTGGTCTTTGAAGTACATACAGGATCTACTAAGAGGTATGATAAGGACTCCTCAATCTCAGGTTCCACTGGTTGCTCTCCAATGAATTCTATCCATGATTCTTTATTCTCCTCAACAAATTCACAAGAGGAATCCAACGGGACTTCTAAATCTTCCTGTGGAGAGACAACTAGATTCTTGACTACTATGAAGATATGCTCTTCCTGAGAGGTTGATATCCCAGCTGCTGCTAGAATGTGAGAAAGGTCTTCGAGGAACATTCTTCAACCTCTTGATCATCCTTGAATTACTCTAGCTGGTTGACGATCCCTGTCTCGCAACACAAATTAGTACTCGGGGGGTTCTTACAGCACCCCAAACATGATTTATCATTAAATATTTAAATTTTAAAACTATTTTCAAAAACAAAACACACCAAACTTGAAATCCTTGTGTTACTGGGACCCTGTTGTCACCAGGTTATCTATTCGCACAAGTTAGCTTATCATAAATAAAACTAAATTTGTAGAAATAAAAACACACTTGCATCAAAAGAAGAGAGGAAAACTTAACTTTGGAACAACCCCACCAAAGTGGATGTGTGGGCTCTCCCCGCACATCTTACCAACTTCTCTCTGCCCTTAGGTCATCCATAAAACCAATCCAAAACCTTTAAAGTAACCAGATTCAAATACTACCTATTACTGTTTACAACTCCCTGGCAAGGGTGCCAAAATGTTGGTGCAATTATTTGTATATTATATTACCAAACATAAATTATCAACCGGGATTTGTAATCAAAAGAGTTGATGCACTATCTGTGTCAATAACAGATAGGAACATATGTCTGATGAGTATAGTTCAATCAAGAAAACCATATAAAAACCAATACTCTGTTTTCACACTTCAAAGATAACACTCTTCACACAATTCATAAATTAGAAAGCAAAACTTGCAATCATGCACTCAAAAGGTTTTGCTCAAGTAATGACTTGTCCATTTACAAGCTCATGAAGTAGAAATATGGACTTTGATTTAGTTATTTGTAGCTACTACTCTTAACAACAACTAACACTCTGTTTTAGAATATCCAAATGCTTCACACAACTTCAAACTTAGAAGACAAAACTGATAATAAAACCTCTCAAGCAAACAGTTAAGAAAAAGGTTATTTCTTAGGTGACAAATATGTTCATTAGAGGCTCATGAAATGGAGAGATGAACTCAGATCTTGTTTCCTATAACAATCAAAAACAGTGATAAACTTTATGCATGCACCATTTAAAAGGAAATCACTCATAACTTAGTCAAATCTAGAAGAAATTCTAGGTATGTTGAGATACTCCATTATCAGCTCATGTAGGGTGAAATATGGAGATCCAACTTGTTCCTAGATTGAAAAAATAAAAACACACACTACAGCATTTAGTTTAGAAAAACACTAAAATATTTAATCAAATGATTGTTCTCATATACTCACGCAAAGATGACAACTAACTACTCAGAAATCATTGCACTCAAAAATCTTTTATTACACACAAAGCTTCCACTCACTTAGAGTTACCACACATCTATATGACCTGCTATCAAATGTATCACTGAAACATGACAGAGAAGGAATTAGATGTTATAATCAAACATAAAATTACTTTATTCACACACACAGAAAACAAGAATCATATTCACAATTAATTACAAAGAGACTTACCTTGATTGGGTCGGTGGGACCTTGTCGTACCAACAAGGAAGATCTTAAGAGAGACTTATAGTAGAGATGATGTAGATGCACACATATAATCCATAAACTGAAATTATATCATTACTTGAGAAATAGGTGTACAACCAACAATCTTCAAAAATCAAACCTACAACATAACAATTCCTTCTTCAAGAACCAATATTACAACATAGTAATTCCTCCCTACTCATACCTATGAGGTCTTATTTATACATACAATCCAAGGAGGAATGGATGAAACCGAATCCCCAAGCTAAGAAAACATTTTTTACAATTTTAGGATAAATCCCAAAAATCTGTGTTTTTTAACAATTTGGGCAGATTCGAGTTAGTCCCCCACCCATATCTCCCAAACCAATTCTAATTTTGAAAAATTTCCCACCCTAAACTCAATCTGCCATATTTTGAAAAAAAAACCCATATATTATAATTTCTAGATCTGATACCATATGCACAAAAATCGAGGCGCAAGTTGGCAGTTTGAGTTTTTTTGCTAATTTTGGCAAAATCATTCCCCCTGAGATGGAGGTCCACACGTTCGAGCTGGGTGAATTATGACTCACGTTTCCACATGAAAACATCGCTTTGGACAAAACCCATAAGACCGATTTTCTTCTAGAAACATTCAAAAATTCCGAATTATGTTTAGTATCATATTAGCATAGGCTGGTACCCGAATAGGTGGAGCCTTGGTACCAGAAGAGACTGGGTACCGGATCATGCTGCTTAAGATTCAAAGTGATTAGGATCATACATAATCAAGCATTTAATCGAATTAACTCAATAAAACTAAACAAATCATGCTTTAATCATAAGTTACCTCTTATGCACATGAACAAGGTCATCAAGTGTATTTATGGAGGAAACCATCAATTAGATACACATGGCATAGGTAAAATAGGCTCATATAGAGGGTAATATAGGGCATTAGAAGTGTCAAAACTGAGACTCAACATTCCCCCATGCTTAAGTCATTGCATGTCCTCATGCAACAATGATCTTCAAAATTTTCAAAGTTGATGGTACTCCTCACTTGATCAGGCATTCTTGATGTTCCACCCTTCTTCAGCGTCTAAGTTCCTGTTATACAATACAAACATCTTTGCCTATGCTTCAGACTTCTTACCCATGGAAAAGTAGTTATGACGAAAAAGTGGAGTCATGAGTAATAGATTAGATATGTTAGTGATTTGACGTTAAGTCTTATCCAATTTGTTGTGGATCATAGTTAGGATAAAGGGATGGATGTGGCTCTACTATGATTATAGGATAGTGGCCAAGATTTTTCTAAATGACTTTGACTTAATAGGCCTCCCTGGCTAGATTACCTTTAAAACAAAAGTGATATAAGAATAGTTTAGATATCATTTGAAGAGAGGAACACATAAAGGAATACATCCCAAGATGATTAACTCATTTCTTATCCAAGTTTTTAGAGATGAAGCTCTTCTTGTTTAGGTAAGGTGAATTACAAATAATGAGGGTCCCACTTCTCATGCAAACCTATTTGTTTTAAAGATAGAACTCTAAAGTGGATACTTGAAGGTTCTTAAGAACATCATCCGAGAGATATAAAGGTCATCTCCTAGCCTTAATTTGATAGTGATTGCATCAGAATGAAACCCAAGGGTCTTTTTCAATTTTAGGTGTGCCACTTTATGTTTTTCAACTCCCTTTACCTGGCATAGCCCAGCTGCCAGCAACCCTATTTAGTACCCTAGAGGGTTTACCTTAGTACCATATAAGCATGGCCCCGCTGCCAGTAGGTCTGTTCAGTACCCCGGCGAGTTTACTTGTACTTCCTCATACTTCCTTTTTATTATATTACTCAAAATATTTAGAATTATGTATATTGCTCATTAATAGTTTTAGAGTATAAGGAAGGCAGGTGGTACGAGAGTGTTTTAGAGTTATTAGGCACATAATTAATTGTTTGCAATTATCCCAAGGGTGACATCATCCACATTCAACTTAAATCTCAACTATTCAATGTATAATGTAACGTCTCGGATAATGACTAAGAGGTCCCTCTAGTTAATCCTATTAGGGTTCTCATGAAAGTTTATTGTGGTTTTGCAAGGGCGGTCCACCACATGAGGTTTTCATCAATACCTTCGAAGAAAAACTTGTACAGTTAAACTTGGATAAAAACTTGTTTGAATCAACTAGGTTAGTATTTGACATAATGGTGTTACCACTTTTCAATGGATATTTTAATTAGCAACCACTTCTTCAAAATGATGAGGTAATAAGACAAGTGCACCCATTATCATATAGATCTAAATGTGAAAATATCTTCTTAAAGGATAGTAAGGATGATTCATTTAAGTTTGAGTGTAGAAATGTAGGAGGAAGATGCACATGAGAGTAAAAAAAATTTAACACAAGACTTAAATGATCCTTGATAGAAATAACATGAAGAGATTATCCCATACCTCTGATTACCTAAAGTGAAAACAATGTTAAGCACATGAAAAATATCATATCACTTTGGAATCAGTACTAGATAAGTAATGGAGTAGGTTTCTGCAGTATCGGAATAGATAGTATTTGAACAAAGTGACATGGTGGATGATTTTTGCTCATTCATGGAGACAACCACTTCACAAAGGAATTCAGTGATAATATATGAGGAGATGTATCCGAGGGCTTGCAAAAGTTCATGGTAGAGAGCGTGCAATAATTGAGAGTAACCATATGTTTACTGCATAATTAGTCTAATTCCTTTAGTAAAACAAAAAATGTTGAATTTATATGTCCTAGTACTTAAATCAAGCAGTAAAACTTGAATATATTGTTGGTCACTATAATTGCTTATTTAACTAAAAAATCAAGTGCTACATAAATTGTCAACCCAGGGAAGTCTGTTTATTTCAAAGGTAATCACGCACTATATATGCTCAATCTCAAAAGCAACCTAGAGTTGTAGTA